>CAUPSL010001001.1:0-32618 GCA_963514005.1 Raja brachyura
GTGTGTGTGTGTGTGTGTGTGTGTGTGTGTGTGTGTGTGTGTGTGTGTGTGTGTGTGTGTGTGTGTGTGTGTGTGTGTGTGTGTGTGTGTGTGTGCGTGTGCGTACGGGTGTGTGTGTGTGTGCGTGCGTGTGTGTGTGTGTGTGTGTGTGTGTGCCCGTGTGGGTGTGTGTGTGTACGTGTGTGTACGTGTTTGTGTACGTGTGTGTACGTGTGTGTGTGCGTGTGTGTGTACGTGTGTGTATGTGTGTGTGTGTGTGTGTGTGTGTACGTGTGTGTTGTGTGTGTACGTATGTGTGCACGTATCAGCCTTCAGTTCCACCAGTCTACCCAACACCATTTCCTGCCCTATGTGGATTTCCTTCAGTTCCTCTATCACCTCAGAACCTCTGGTCACTAGCAGATCAGGAAGATTGTTTGTATTCTCCTTAGTGAAAACGGATCCAAAGTACCCGTTCAACTCATCTACCATTTTCTTGTTCCCCATAATAAATTGAGGGTGGGATACATATCAAGGAACAACATTGTCTTTGATCTGCGGCAATAGAGGTCGATTGGCAGAATATTGGAGTCAAGGAACGTCTCCGGCACCAAAGGAAGCCGCTTGATCCTTCGTATACAAGTAGTCCCAAATGTGAATGCAGCAGATCCACCTCCTTGCAGTGGCCCGTAGGGCCAGTAGGCCTGCGCGTGACAGATCGTCAAGTGCACATCTCAGTGTTGTTTACACGACATGGACTTCCCTCCTCTCCTGCCTTCTTCGTCATCAAGTTCCCATGCTATGCCACTTTATGTGCCAATTCCTTTCCGTGTTCATTCACGTTAAATCCGAATACATTATGTAAATATCCCCAATTATTTACACTGTTATGCTGGAAAGTGCTTTTCGCCCATACTTTGAGGAATATTTTAGATCTAATTACAGTAGATTGTGACGAATACTTTCAGTGTGGATGAAGTGTTTAACGAATCTGTTTTACTTTCCCCATTGGAAACATATTGAGGGTAGTGATGTGAGACAGACACGTGGTGCACTATGTCGGCACAGCAGCGCAGGAAGTAGAGCTACTGCCACACAGCGCCAAAATACCTCACTTGGGTGCTGTCCGTTTAGCGTTTGCACTTACTCCTTGTCTCCCTGTGAGTTTCCTCCAATTGTTTCGGTTTCTTCCCTCATCCCGAAGACTTATGGCTTTGTAGGTTATTTGGATTCAGTGAAAATACCCACTGTGTGCCGGGAGTTATTGCGGACGTGGTAGAACGTGTCACCAGTGTGAAGGGATCAATGATCGGCGTCGATGGCGGACGGCCCCGTTTCCAAGGCGGAATGGCCCTGACGCTAGGAACGGAACAGCGGTAGAAAACAGAGCCAAGCCCGCGGTTGAAGAGTATGAGATTGTAAATCACATTGTATTCAAATACATTCCATCCATTAATTGGGTTTGTTTAGGTTTCAGTTTAGGATTATTATTGTCACAAGTGCGGAGGTTTCTCCAGCTATCCAAACAGATCAGAATTATCACACACAGATACAATATGTTCAAACACATGTCCAATGGATAGAGCAAAGAGGAAGGTGCAGAGTGCACCGCTCAGTTCTCAGCAATGTTCCGCATTGTCAACGTATGAGACCCACACACTATGTCCACTGTCTTCAATGGTGTAAAGGCAGGTGCATTGTAGACGCATGCACTTACACACACACATCAATTACTTTGCACAATCTCACACATTCACACTCACATACACGTGCTAACACACACGCATGGACTCTCAACCTCACACTGGCACACACAAACAATAACCAATGCGAGTCAGGCCGCATCTCTGTAGATGTTTAGTTTATTTGTCAGTTTAGTTTAGTTTATTTTCACGCGTAGTGAAAAGCTTTTGTTGCGTGCTGTCCACTCAGCAAAAAGAGAATACATGATTAAAGTCGAGCCACTTGCACTGTACAGATACATGATAACGGGATAATGCTTAGTGCAAGGTAAAGCCAGCAAAGTCCGATCAAGGATAGTCTGGGGGTCCCAATGATGTTGCTGGTAGATCAGCTCTGCTGTCTGGTTGTGTTAGGATGGTTCAGTTGCCGGACAACAGCTTGGAAGTAATTGTCCCTGAAACTGGAGGTGTGGGGTTTTGCCTGCTGGGAGAGGGGAGAAGAGTGGGTGACCAGTGTGAGACTAGAACATCATTATGCTGCTGGCCTTGCCGATGTAGCATGAGAGATACATTCAGTCAATAGAAGGGAAGATGCTTTGTGTGATGGTCTGGGCCTCGTCCACAATTCACTGCAATTTCTTGCGGTCTGGGATGGAGCGGTTCCCAAACTAAGCTGTGCTGCATCCGGTTACAATACATTCTGAGGCTCATCTATAGAAGTTGGTGAGTCTTGTAGGGGGCACGCCGACATTTCTAAGCATTCTAAGAACACGGATAGGTGACGTTTCGGTTCAGGACCCATCTACAGATTGATTGTGGTGAGAAGGGGGAGAAGTCTGGAACAGATGGAGGCGAGACAAAGCAAGTTGAATGATGAGCGGATGCAGGTGAAACGCGTTTTCATACGGGTGGTTGATGCAAGAGAATAAAAGATACAAGTTGTGAGATATGGATTGAAGAGGATGGAATTATAATGAGAGTGGAAAGAATATCGGTGGAAGGGGAAGGTGGGATGATTAGTTCGGAGTCCGGTGAAGAACGAGGGGAAAACGGGAATATGCTCGTTTGCTAACTAACATTGGAAAATTCAATGTTCATACCATTAGGTTGTAAGGTAGCAGTTGGAATATGAGGTGTCGTGCGTTCAGTCTGCATGTAGCGTCACTCTGGCAATGGAGGAGGCCCAGGACAGAAAGGTCATTGTGGGAAGGGGAGTTACAATGGTCAGCCATGGGGAGATGATTCAGGCCTCGGCGGAACGAGGGTAAGTGTTCGCCAAGTCTACGCTGGACCACGCCGATGTGAAGGAGGCCATGTCTGGATCACCTCATGCACTAGATGAGATTTTGGAGGTGCAGGGGAACATCTGCCTCACCTGGAAGAGCTGCTGGAGTGTGATGGAAGGGGTACATGGAGAGCTGTTACATCCCATGGTGGCTAACCGTTTAACCGCACTTCACAAGAAAGGCGATGGAGAGGGCAATGAGAGCGAGCAGGAGGAGAGTTGTGGAAAGTAGTAGGAGAGATGCAGTAGGAGTGAGAGGGGAGGGAGGGATAATGGAAGAAATGTTGATAGACAGAGAGGAACATAGAAGGAGAATAGAGAGGGTGGGAGAGAGAGTAACATTTCAGAGAGAGGACAGCAGTAAGGATGGAGGGAGAGAGAAAGGGAGGAGGGAGATGTGCGGCATCATTCGCCGTTTTAGTTAAGTTCAGTACAATTCTGAGGCGGCAACGCTTCTGATCTCAGAGTGTTGTGAGTTTTTGGGTCGTTTCTCCACAGAGGTGATGAAGGCAGAGAATGGTATTGTCCCAGGGTAAAGACAGATCCATTCCAGGCAAGCAATGGTTACCGGGGTCGCCGCGAGCGTGGGGTTGATGTTACAATCAGAGGAGTCGCGATCACATCGTGTGGTGAAGCAGATTGGATGGGGCATTTTAGTCAGAGGTGAACTGCTGAAAATTCCTTTACCTGTGGACGAAGGTCGCCCTGGGCAACCTTCAAACTGGGCACCAGAATCCCTGAGCTGGTCACTCGAATTTGGGATTACCTTGCTGAATGAAGTGGATTGCAGGAAATCCAGCAAACAACATGAGTTGGAGAGTTAGATCTGATGGAGTTTGAAACAATATCCCATTTGCTGGAACAATGTCGCTCCCCTATCGCTCACGCCGTCTTCCTCCGCCCATCTCCCTCCCCTCCTCCTTCCCTCGCTTACCCTCCTTCCCTCTCTCTCTCTCTCTCTCTCACTCTCTCCCTCTCCCATCTTTCATCCTTTCCATCTCTACTCCCCTTTTCACTCTCTCTTCCCCTCTCTTTCTCTCTCTCCCCCCCCTTCTCTCTCTCTTTCCTTTCCTCCTCTGTCTGATATGAAACGCCACCACCAGTTGCAGATATTGATCATCATGGGGACTATAAATAACGTAGGACGGTGTATGGTGATATTTCGTGGATACAGGGAGGGAAACGATCATTTTGTCGACCTCCGCTGGGAACAGGTGTCAAAATCGGCCATCTTGAAAGATGCCCCTAACTCTCCCCCTCTCTCTGTCCCCCCTCTTTTCTTTCCCCCTCTCTATCTCCCTCCCCATCTTTCTCTCGCTTCCCCTCTCCCTCTCACGCACTTTTCTTTCCTCCTCTCACTCTCTCCCCAGCTCTTTCTCCACTCTGTCTCTCCGTATTTCTCTCTCCCCCTAACACACACAACACTCTTTCTCCACACGCTCCCCTCTCTCTTTCCCCCTCTCTCCCCCGCTCTCCATCCTCTCTCACCCTCTCTCTCACATCCCTCTGTCTCTCCCCATAGCCGCGTCCCTCTCTCCCCCCTCTCTCACTCCCCCAGCCCTCACTCTCTCTCCATCCTCTCTATCTCCGCCACGCTCTCTCTCACATCCCTCTCTCTCTCCCCACTCCCTCCCTCTGCCCCCGTATCTCACCCGCTCCCAACCCTCGCCTCTCTCTACACCCTTTCTCCCCCACACTCCCCCTCTACACCCTCTCTTCCATACCCCTCTCTCTCTCTCCCTCACTTTCCTTTGCCCCTCTCGCACTCTCCCCTATCTCTCTCCCATCTCTCTCTCCCCCTCTGTTTCTTTCCCCTCTTTCTCCCCCCCTCCCATCTGGCACCTCTCTCTCTCTCTCTCTCTCTCTCTCTCTCTCTCTCTCTCTCATCTCTCCTCTCTCTCTCTCTCTCTCTCTCTCTCTCTCTCTTCTCTCTCTCTCTCTCTCTCTCTCTCTCTCTCTCTCTCTCTCTCTCTCTCTCTCTCTCTCTCTCTCTCTCTCTCTCTCTCTCTCTCTCTCTCTCTCTCTCTCTCTCTCCCTCTCTCTCTCTCCCTCTCTCCACCAACCCCCCCCCCCTCTCTCTTCCCTCTCTCTGATCTGGAAAGGCACCACCAGTGAAGACGATAGCATATAACCATATAACAATTACAGCACGGAAACAGGCCTTCTCGGCCATTCCAGTCCGTGCCGACCATTTATTTCCCCCTAATCCCATCTACCTGCACACAGACCATACCCCTCCATTCCCTTCTCGTCCATATACCTATCCACTTTACTTTTAAATGTTAAAATCGATCCTGCCTCCACCACTTCTGCAGGAAGATCATTCCACACAGCCACCACTCTCTGAGTAAAGAAGTTCCCCCTCATGTTACTCCTAAACGTCTGTCCCTTAATTCTCATGTCATGCCCTCTTGTTTGAATCTTCCCTACCCTCAATGGGAAAAGCTTACCCACGTCAACTCTGTCTATCCCTTTCATCATTTTAAATACCTCAATCAAGTCCCCCCTTAACCTCCTGCGCTCCAAAGAATAAAGACCTAACTTGTTCAACCTTTCTCTGTAACTTAGTTGCTGGAACCCAGGCAACATTCTAGTAAATCTCCTCTGTACTCTCTCTATTGTTTTGACATCCTTCCTATAATTAGGCGACCAAAATTGTACACCATACTCCAGAATTGGTCTTACCAATGCCTTGTACAATTTTAACATTACTTCCCTATTCCTATATTCAATGCTCTGATTTATAAAGGCCAGCACACCAAAAGCTTTCTTTACCTCCCTATCTACATGCGATTCCACCTTCAGCGAACTATGCACAGTTATTCCTAGATCCCTCTGTTCCACACCATTCCACAATTCCCTACCATTTACCATGTACGTCCTATTTTGATTTGTCCTGCAAATGATGATGACCATAATAGGACACTGGATGAGGGGGAATGATGATTTTTCGTGGATACGTGGGGAATTGCCATTTTGTCACCTCCACTGAGGACAGGAGTCAAAAGGATGCGATCTCACTGGCTCTCGACTCCATTCTGGACCATTTGGACAACAAAAGCTCATATGTCAGGCTGTCATTCATTGACTACAGCTCTGCATTTAACACAATCATTCCCTCCAAGCTGGTCACCAAACTCTCAGAACTGGGTCTCTGCGCATCCCTGTGCAATTGGATCCTCGACTTCCTCATCCACAAACCACAGTCTGTCCGTATTGGTGGCAATGTGTCAGCCTCGATAACTATCAGCACGGGAGCACCTCAAGGCTGCGTTCTCAGCCCCCTGCTGTACTCACTCTATACTCATGACTGCGTAGCCGGACATAGTGCGAACTCCATCATCAAGTTCGTCGACGACACTACTGTTGTGGGACGAATCGCTGGTGAGGATGAGTCAGAGTATGCAAGTGGGATTGACCGTTTGATCAAATGGTGCCAGCACAATAACCTGGTTCTAAACAGCAGCAAAACCAAGGAACGGATTGTGAACTTTGATAGGCGTAGTATGGGTACCGATAGTTCCGTTTATCTTAACGGATCAATGGTGTAGAGGATCATGAGCTTCAAATTCCTGGGCGTGCATATCTCTGAAGATCTCTACTGCTCCCAGAACACTGATGCAATTATAAAGAACGTACACCAGCGCCTCTACTTCCTGAGATGATATCGGAGAGTCGGTATGTCAAGGTGTTTTATCGTCGGCTGCAGGAATACCCGGCACAGTCCCACACCACTTCACATCAATGACAGCGATGTGGAGGTGGTCAGTAGCACTTAGTTCCTGGGGGTGCAGATCACTAACAGTCTGACCTGGTCAAATAACATCTCATCAACAGTTAAGAGAGCGCAGCAGCGGTTGCACTTTCTGCGCCGGATGAGAAGAGCTCACCTCCCCCATCCCATCCTCACTACTTTCTACAGGGGCACCATAGAGAGTATTCTGACCAGCCGTATCTCTGTCTGGTTTGGGGACTGTAGAGCCTCCGACTGGAAGTCTGTGCAGAAAGTGGTGAGGACAGCGGAAAAAATCATCGGGACCTCTCTCCCCTCAATCGGGGATATTGCAACCAAACGTTGCGTGTCTAAGGCCAGCAGTATTATAAAAAAACCCACACATCTCCATCACGGACTGCTCACTCTGCTGCCCTCGGGAAAAAGATATCGCAGCATAAGGAGCAGAACATCAAGGTTCTGCAACAGCTTCTTCCCACGAGCCGTCAGACTCCTGAATGCCATGTAACGGGCTGCCACCATTGTCTATTTATCCTTTTATCCTTTTCATCCATTTTATCCATGTCTATCCTTCTGTTAATTTATTTATCGTGTTGCACAGGGAGCCAAATGCAACGTAATTTCGTTTGGAACTGCATATATCAATGTATTTCTAAATGACAATAAAGGTTGTTTGACTTTGTTTTGACTTGACTAACTTCTACAGGTGCACAGTAGAGAGTATGCTGACTGGTTGCATCGTGGCTTGGCTCAGCAACTTGAGCGCCCTGGAGCGGAAAAGGCTGCAAAATGTTGTAAACACTGCCCAGTCCATCACCGGCTCTGACCTCCCCACCATCGAGGGGATTTATCGCAGTCGTTGCCTCAAAAAGGCAGCCAACATAATCAAGGACCCACACCATCCTGGCCACGCACTCATCTCCCCGCTGCCTTCAGGTAGAAGGTACAGGAGCCTGAAATCTCCAACATCCAGGGTCAGGAACAGCTGCTTCCCCACAGCCATCAGGCCATTAAACTCAACCCAAACAAAACTCTGAAAAATAATAGCCCATTACACATTATATGTTCATTATGTGTGTGTATATGTATATAATGGTATATGGACACACTGATCTGTTCTGCATTTATTTTTGCCTATTATATTCTGTTGTGCTAAAGCAAAGCAAGAATGTCATTGTCCTATCTGGGACACATGACAATAAACTCTCTTGAATCTTGAATCTGGAATCTTGAATCCACAGAAAATATCCTGTCAACTACAGCATTGCCGACAGGGGTTATTGGGCAAGTAAGGGCAAGGGTGGCGAGCTTTTTTACATGCCTAATGTTAAAGCGCACCAATACAGAGCTGTTCAGTGTCTGTAGGGATTCCATCTTTCTTAAATAGATCTTCTTCTTTCCAATCAACAAAAGGCATTTGCCTGTATTGTTATTCAATTGTGTTGCCCTTGTTTCCTTCATGGTGCATAAAGGGTAACTCGTTAAACCTTGGCCTCAACATTTGTTTCAGCATTGTCACAGGGCTCAATGTTGATAAACTTTCAATCGTATCTCTTGCCGACGGGAGTTTACGTGTGACTTAACAGAGAGCTTCTTCTAGCATAGACTTACATCTTTCTTTGACATTTTTTTTTCAAAAAAATGAGGCTGAAATACCATCACAGCGAATTGGGGCTGAGGAAGGCTCATCGGTGTTCTCCCTATCAAAATGTGCGTAAAAGGCATTGAGCTCATCAGGGAGTGTTGTTTCGCCGACATTCGAGCTGCCTCATGGTTTCGCCTTGTAGGAGGTGATTGCATTCACTCCCCGCCACACCTGCCGAACATCCGTCTCATCCTGCAGCTTGGAGCAGAAGTCCCTTTTGGCCTATTTGATGGCCTTACCAAGTTCGTATCTTGACTTCTTTTAGACCTGTATCATCAGACATGAATGCACGGTGTCTGGTCTTCAGAAGAGTGCGGATATCAAAGTTCATCCAAGGTTTCTGATTGGGAAACACTCGGGCATTTTTGTAGGGATGCAGTCCTGCATACATTTCTTTATGAAGTCTGTAACGGCCGTGGCGTATTCGTTCAGGTTCGTTGCCGAGTCCCTGAACATTGCCCAGACTACAGACTCCAAACAGTCCTGTAGTTGTTCCTCTGCCCCACCCTCCCCCCCCAGAAATGGTGTTAAAAACCTCGGGGTAAGGTGTCTGGTGTTTGTTGACCACGGTGTGCAGCTCCTCCCGTGCCAGACGGACGTCTGCCTGGGGCGGGATGTAGACCGCGGTCAGGATGATGGAGGTAAATTCCCTCGGTAGCTAGAAGGGACGGCACTTCACCGCCCGATGTTCCCGGTGCGGAAAGCAGGAGTAGGACAGGACTGCCACGTTTGAGCACCACGCAGAGCTGGCGATGAGGCAGACGCCCCCTCCTCTCCCTTTCCCCGATGCCAGTGTACGGTCCATACGGTGGATGGAGAACCCTTCAGGCTGGACCGCTGAGTCTGGGGAGCTGGGGGTGAGCCACTTCTCTGTGAAACAGAACACAGAACATTCCCTCAGCACCCATTGATAAAGCAGTCTTGCCCTCAAGTCCTTCAATTTATTTTCGAGGGACTGTACATTGGCCAGTAGGATAGTAGGGAGAGGGGGCCGAACTACCCTGCGCTTCAGTCTGACCTGAAGTCCTGCCCGTCCGGACACAATGGAGGCCACTCCGTTCTTTCCATGTACTGTCTTTACTGTACCTGCTGTTTCTGCGAACCTGCGCTGGATCGGGGATTCCCTCAAAGTCGGCAGCTCCAGCTCCATTGTTCCTGGAAACTCAAAGAACAAGTAGTGTTTGTAGTCTGACAACATTTCCTTTAGGAGTCTTTCTTTGAATTTTGTGTCTAACATTGGTTGGGTTAGTTCAGCAGAAGTGAAATAAGCCTTTACGTCTTCCCAGTACATCAAAATAATTTGAGGAAGGACATCCTTGTGATTGAGGCAGTGCAGCGTAGGTTCATGAAATTGATCCCTGGGATGGCGGGACTGTCATATGAGGAAAGATTGAAAAGACTGGTCTTGTATTCACTGGAGTTTAGAAGGATGAGGGGGATCTTATAGAAACATATACAATTATAAAAAGGACTGGGCAAGCTAGATGCAGGAAATGTTTATAATGTTGGGCGAGTCCAGAACCAGGGGTCACAGTCTAGAATAAAGGGGAGGCCATTTAAGACTAAGGTGAGAAAATACTTTTTCACCCAGAGAGTTGCGCATTTATGGAATTCCCTGCCACAGAGGGCAGTGGAGGCCAAATCACTGGATGGATTTAAGAGAGAGTGAGAGAGAGCTCTAGGGGCAAGTGGAGATAAGGGATATGGGAAGAAGGCAGGCACTGGTTATTGATTGGGGACGATCAGCCACGATCACAATGAATGGAGGTGCTGGCTCGAAGGGCCGAATGGCCTTCTCCTGTACCTATTTTCTTTGTTTCTATATTAAACATAACCTTTCCACGCACAAGCCACCGCATAAATGAAGGTTTTTCAAAGGGGAGGGGGCATGTTCGGGTTGGCTCAAATTCTGTAACTGGCTTCATCAGTCGAATCAATTCTTTGTATGCTTCTCGTCTTAATCCATGAGGCGAAACCATTTGGGTATTTCTTTTTTTTTTAATTTTTTTTTAATTGGAAGTAAACACATATTAAGACAATTTAAAGTGTGAGAAAAAAAACCAAAAGAATATACTAATCTTCACATACATTCTTAATATTTTTAAAGTTTACAGTCATTCTTGTTTGTACTTCTGTCGTTTATATTATTTTTAATACAGAACGAAATTAATAGAAATAAATAATAAAGGAAATTAAAATAAGAGTAAAAATAGAAAATCAATAATGTGAGTGGAGTTTTAAACATTCTATACTTCATTGGAGATATATCAGTGATCTATTATATATGATTCTTCTTCCATTCCTCGTTCAGGTTTCAGTCAGGCCCTCGAACCGAGCCCATTTGTCCCTTTAGATAATCAATAAATGGAGACCATGTTCCTCTAAAGTGGTCTAGCCTGTCCGAGAGGACAAGTCTTAATCTTTCCAAATAAAGTGTCTCCGACATTTCTGTAATCCACATTTTAATAGTGGGGGAGGTAGGACCTTTCCAAAATCTGAATATTAATTTTTTACCAATTATTAAACTATAATCGATAAAATTTCGTTGTTTTATTGTTAGTGATTGATCAGTTTCTAATATACCTAATATGATTAATTTTGAATCTGGAGACAGATTTGTATTAACTACCTTCGAAATTATCTTAAATATTTCTGACCAAAAATTAGTAATTTTTATACATTTGGTAAATGAGTGCGTTAGGTTGGCTTCTAGGTGTTGACATTTATCAAGTATAGCAAAAACATTTGAGAAAATTCTGTTTAATTTGGACTTTGAGAGATGTAATCTATGCAGAATTTTAAATTGTATCAGAGAGTGTCTGGCATTTAATGAACAGTAGTGTATATGTTGTAAACTTTCCTCCCATACTTCTAAACTGATTGTTTGTCCTAATTCACTTTCCCATGCTTGCCTATATATTTCCGACGTTGGTGCATCATTTTCCAATAAAATATTATAAATATATGATATTATTTTTTTCTGTGTTCGGGTGTTTATTTAAACATTCATCTAGAATAATTATGTTTCTATTTCTAAGTTCTTCTGTATTTGATGTAACATAATCTCTAATTTGTAAATATCTAAAATATTATTTTGAGTGTAGTCCATACTTTTGTTGTAATTCTTGAAATGAAAGAAAAAGGTTTTCCCTGTAGAGATCCCGTACCTTATTAATTCCATAATTTTTCCATCGTGAAAAACCTTTATCCATCCTAGAGGGTTTAAAAGTAATCCTGTTTGCAATATGAAGATCCAGTGGTATACATTCCAATTTTAATGCTTTATTTAGTTGTTTCCAAATACGTATCCCATTTTCTATTATTGGGTTTCCTCTATAAGTTTTTTTTATGTAGTTTGGTATTAGCAAATAGAATCGAGCTAATTTCAAAAGGTAAACAATCTTCCTTTTCCATTTTTAACCAATTCGGTTGTATATCTAATTCTTCCAACCAAAAAATCATATTTTTAATATTAACTGCCCAATAGTAAAACATAAAATTAGGCAACGTTAAACCTCCACATATTTTTGCTTTGCATAGATGTTTCTTATTTATTATATGGCTCTTATAATCCCAAATAAAATTTGTGATTATAGTGTCCACCTTCTTAAAAAAAATTTTGGGAAGATATATCGGGATCATTTGAAATAAATATAATAATTGCGGGAGGAAAATCATTTTTATCGCGTTTATTTTACCTAACATTGAGATAGGTAGTGTTTTCCAATATAGGATATTCTTAAGTAATTTATTCAGTAGAGGTGGGAAATTAGATTTAAATAAAGAATCATGTCTTTTTGTTACATAAATTCCAAGATATTTATGTTTTTCATTTGCTATCGTAAAAGGGAATCGTTGTAATATGTATGAGTTATTTCCCGTTTTTCACATAAGTTCACTTTTATTCCAATTAATTCTATATCCCGAGAGCAGACCAAATTGAGTTATTAAATCTAGCAGGTTAGGAATACTAATTTTAGGTTTTGTAATATAAAGTAATACATCATCTGCGTATAAAGACATTTTATTTTCAGTTTCTTTGGTTTCATACCCGCGTATTTCAGGGTGTAATCTCACACGCTGTGCTAATGGTTCTATTGCTAACGCAAAGAGTAATGCTGATAGTGGACAACCTTGTCTACAGCCTCTGAATAAATTAAATTTAGTTGATAACATTTGGTTTGTTAGTATTCTAGCTGTCTGATTGGTATATAGTAATTTAACCCACGTTATAAACTTTTCACCTAGCTGGAAGGATTCCAAAACCGAGAATAAATAAGACCATTCAACCTGATCGAAAGCTTTCTCTGCATCTAATGAGATGATTGCTAGGTATTTACTAGTATTTCTTTTCGAGTATATAATATTGAATAATCGTCTCAGGTTATATGTAGAGTATCGTCTTGGTATAAATCCAATTTGGTCTTGGTGTATTACTTTGTTAATCACCATATTTAATCTTCGTGCTAATATTTTAGTTAATATTTTTTGATCGGTGTTTAAAAGAGCTATGGCTCTATACGATCCTGGGTCCTCCAAATCCTCATCTAATTTAGGTATTAGTGTTATAATAGATTAATTTAATGTTCCAGGTAAATTCTGTTGTGTATGAATATGTTCATAAAGTGTCTTTAACCGTGGTGTCATTAAATCATCAAATGTTTTATAAAATTCCGAGCCAATTCCATCCGGACCTTGTGCGTTACCATTTTTTTAATGACCTAATAGATTCTTCGATTTATTTAATGGTTATTTCGGCGTTTAGTGATTCTCTGTCTTCTAAATCTAATACCTTTAAATTACAATTTTTTAGAAATGTTTCTATTCCTATATGATTTTCTGTCGTTTTGGCTGAATATATTTTTTTATAATATTGCAAAAATCTCTCATTAATATCTTTGGTTTGTGTTAATAATTCCCCTTTGTCTGATGCCCTTAACCCTATGGATTATTTTTTCTCCCTCCAATTTTCTTAATTGACGAGCCAATAATTGTTGTGCTTTATTTCCAAATTAAAATGGTATTTGTTCAGTATATAGATAAAGTTTTACAATTTGGTCTGATTGTATTTAATTTAATTTATATTTCAATGCAGAGATTTTATTATGTTTAATCATGGTTGGGTTTGCAGCGTTTTCTATATCTAGTTGTTTAATCTCCTTTTCCAATGCCTGCTGTATCCTCCGATTCTCTTTGTTATAAAATGCTTGAGAGGATATCATGATTCCACGTGTATATGCTTTAAAAGTTTCCCATAGTAGTGGCGAAGATATTTCTGGTTTGTCATTTGTTTCAAAGAAGATCTCAATCTGTTTTGTGATATATTCTTGAGTTGTTTTGTCCTTTAAAATTTGTGGGTTGAGTCTCCATGCCCCTGCTTTTCCATTTTTCCAGTTATTTTAATCATAAAAGATAGTGGTGCATGATCTGATATTATAATATTGTAATATTTTGAATTATAAGTGAGTGGGATACGTTTTGAGTCTATCAAAAAGTAGTCTATTCTTGAATAGGTTTTATGTACTGATGAGTAAAACGAGTATTCTCGCCCCGATGGGTTTTCCATTCTCCAAACATCCATAATGTACTAGTATCTATATATGCATTTATTAGATCACTAGAATGCGATTTAGTTTTCCGTTGTCTTGATGATCTGTCTAAGTAAGGATCTAGTGTACAATTTAGATCTCCTCCAATTATTAAATTGTGTTGTTGTAATTCTGGGATAGTATTTAGTATTTTCCTAAAAAACGATGGACTGTCAAAATTTGGGCCGTAAATATTAACAAAAAACATTTTTTGTGTATATATTTCTCCTGTTATAATGATATATCTGCCCTCCTTATCGGTTATGGTTGAGGTATGTTTAAATGAAGTACCTTTACGGATTAATATTGCTACCCCTCTTGATGTATGTGTAATAGAAGAGTGATACACTTTGTCAATCCATTTGACTTTTAATCTATGCCCTGCGTCTTTTTTTAAATGGGTTTCTTGGATAAATGCCACATCTGCTTTTAGTGCTTTTAGGTGTGCTCTCTTAATTGGTTCGTTAATACCTTTTACGTTCCAGCTGCAAAACGTTATTCCTCCATTCCCCATATTCGTTTTTAAGTCTTGCATCATTTGTCGAAGGGGGTCTGTAATAGAGCAAATGGTTCAGCTCGACATACCCGACCTTACACCCGAACTTCGAATAGATGAATTTCAAGACCCTTAAATGACGCTCGCGTATATATCTCCTTTGCATTGATTTATAACTCCATTCAAATATAAAATAATAATAATAGAGAGTAATATTTAAAAAAGGATAGATTAAGAGGTTAAAAGTGTGCACAAAGAAAGAAAAAACTACATCTAAGATTGGTGCAGTGAGTGTTAGCCATTCTAACATGGCTAATAATCTAAGGACTTCCGTAGACGTTGTTATTATCTTACCAGCTCTGTGGCTCCTTAATATTGTTAATTCATAAAAATATTTAACCGGGAATATTAAAATCTGATGTGTACGGTATCTATTATCTATACTTGAAACAAATTAAAAATATATCATAAAATGTAATAAAAAGAAGGGGGGGGAAAGGGGGAGAAAAAATAAAATAATTACCAAGGGGTGTAAATAAAGTCAGGCTTTATATTCTATATGATTATACTTAATAATTATCTAATTCTATTTAAATCAGCTATAAGTAATTATTAATCCTTAATTGTAGATTATCAACTTTAATTGGTATTAGTACCGCGCTGTAAATTAGTAATAATACTACGCCGAAGATTTTAGTATTTGTTAGTTAATATTAGTAGTGTTATTATTCTAATTATTAATGTCCATAAAATAATGTCCAATCCGTATCTCCCACCCGAGTCTCCAGGCCGCCTCCTTCTCCATCTTCTTTAAATACCACAAGTCCATAGTCCATTCCACTCATGAGGATACGATTTATTTATTAATGAGGTTCATCTTTAAAACTTTCATTCAGTCTTCCAATTGACACTTGATCCTCTTGGCAAAGTCCAGTGCATCTGCTGTGTTTTTGAAATAGTGTTCTTCCTGGTTGTGAGTGACTCTTAAAGTGGCTGGGTATCTCAGAGTGTACTTCAGGTTCTTCACTTCTCTCAAAATTATTTTGGTCTCCTTAAACGCATTCCGCTTCTTAGAAACCTCTGCTGGGTAATCTCGATAAATGCTGATAGAGTCTCCTTCGTATGTAAGATTTCTGCTTCTTACTATTTTGTTCATCATCTCCTCCAGAACATGATCATACTGGACTTTCACTATCGTTTGTCTTGGAGGGGCGTCTTGCCTTGTATAACGCCTCATTACTCTGTGAGCTCGGGCTAGTAAAGGTTTCTGGTCCAGAGATAAAACGTTTTGCAGTAAGGTTGCAGTAAATTCTCGGGTATCTTGATTCGTTTCTCTCCCTTCTTGAATACCCACAATTATCAGGTTCTGCCTTCGCTGGCGCCCTTCCAGCTCGATACATTTTTCAGTTATTTTGCCCAGTTGATCAGATAAACGTTGATTTTCTTTGAGGAGTGCTTTCATAGATTGAGCATTTGTTTCGGCTAAATCCTCAAGGTCCTTTATGGCCGACGACTGCTCATTAAGTACAGTTTCCAAAGGTTCCAGCTCCTTTTCCAGCTTACTTTTTATTTTAGCATTCATCACTTCTGCTGTAATTGCAGCTTGATCCGCTAATATTTCTGCAATTTTCTTTCGCAAATTATCAGATAATTCCCGAGCAGAGGCATTAAATTCAAACTTTAACTTTTTCATCTCCTCCTTCATTTTTTCTATATCTTCCTTAAAATTCATTTTTGTCAAGTCAGACTTTAATTCCGATTTTAACTATTATTTCTTGTGAAAAAAAAGTTTTAAGTTCTTCCATCTCCGATTTTTTCTTTGACTTTTTAGACACATCTTCCTGGGATGATGTCCTACCTGAGCCCGGTGCTTCAGTCAGGACTTGTTCTTCTGCCGGTTTTTGGCTTGCATATCCAAGTTTGGGTTTATCCGCGGGTGGGCTGCGCTGTGTTGCCATTACGGTCGCGCGCCTGATGACGTCACTCACAGCGGTTCGTGCAGAAACGGCAGGCAGCAGGTAGGGCTTCTTCTCCCGGTTTTTTTCCCGTTTTTTTCACGGAGCTGGCTGGCGTGCCTCTTCAACCCAGCATGGCGCCACCGGAAGTCCCCAATTGGGTATTTCTGGCAGTAAAAATACAATATTTGATGGTAGCTTGGCTGCTGTATATTAAATGCACTGTGGACAGCAAGTGGCCTGAATCTGCTGTGTGAATCCTAGTGCTCCCACCCTCCTAGTTGGCAGCAGAAATATTGCCAAATGCAAAGTCAAGTCCCCTTTATTTGTATAGCACATTTAAAAAACTACTCCCGTTGACCAAAGTGCTTTACATTAGTGGAGGTACTAACGTGCTACAAACAGTGGTACGTAGATCAACAATACGCACATAAATACATACACACAGCGCTCCCTCAGAGGACCTCAAGAAACGCTTCTGAGTAAAAATACGATTTAAATCGCGACTTAAAAGAGTTGATGGAGGGGGCAGTTCTGATGGGAAGAGGGATGCTGTTCCACAGTCTAGGAGCTGCAACCGCAAAAGCGCGATTGCCCCTGAGCTTATGCCTCGACCGCGGGATGTTCAGTATCCCCATCCCCGATCAGAGGGACCAAGAGGTGTTATGGTTGTTAAGCAGATTTTGGATGTGGGTAGATGAAGCCAGTTAAGGGCTTTGTATACATTAAGCATGTTTAATTGTATACCTATCCAATGTATGTTTAAATGATAAAAACTAACCTTCCTCCACCACTACCACTGGATTCTCATTCCACACAGCCACCACTCTCTGAGTAAAGAAGTTCCCCTTCGTGTTACCCCAAAATTGTCCCTTAATTCTGAAACCATGTCCTCTTGTTTGAATCTTCCCTACTCTCAATGGAAAAAGTTTATCCACGTCAACTCTGTCTATTCCTCTCATCATTTTAAAGACCTCTATCAAGTCCCCCCTTAAACTTCTGAGATCAAAAGAATAAAGACCTAACTTGTTCAACCTTTCTCTGTAAATTAGGGGCTGAAACCAGGCAACATTCTAGTAAATCTCCTCTGTACTCTCTTTATTTTGTTGATCTCTTTCCTATAATTTGGCGACCAAAATTGTACACCATACTCCAGAATTGGCCTCACCAATGCATTGTACAATTTTAACATTACATCTCACAGTCTGATATAGACTTTGTTTTTGGATGCACTACTTATTTTGGTTTTGTGCTATTGTGGTCCTGTATTTACAGTTGTTCCTAAGAGCCAATAGTAGAGGGACTGGGAGGGTACGCTCGCAAATATATTGTAACAGTGTTTGGTATCCTTGCATCTACTATTGGAGACATGAAGTACAAAAGCAAGTGACTTGCGGAAACATATAAGTTGCTGGCTAGGCCACAGCTGGACACCACAGATTAGAAAGCTTTTACGGAAACATTGCAGAAGAAGAGCACTTTTGGTTGTACGGAGATACGCATGATATTGGGATGGTTTTCTTGTCGCGAGAGGCAAAAGGAAGACAATTAATGTTGTTCAAAGTAATGAAGTCGAATTAAGAAGAACCAGTGGCAGAGGAGTCATAATTTGGAATAGACAGATTTAAAGTCGTGGAATGAGAGCCGGAGATGAAATGAATTTTGCAGCTGGTAATGATCTGAAATACTCTGCTTGCCTATGTAGTGGGAGCTGGTTAAATGGTAACTCTTAAAAGGAAATCTGGATAAGCAAAGAATATGTTTTTCTGAGTTGTGGGGAAGACGAGAAAAATAAGACAACATGGATAGGTTGGTCAAGCACCCAATGGTGGTCTTCTGCTGTGAATTGTTTTAATTCCATGATATATTTTCCAGAAATGTAAGATTAGGCTTCACGTGATCCAGGCAACCTTAATCTAAACCACATTATCTCGGGTAATAAGTGGTACTGGTGAGGTGATCAAAACAGAAAGGGCAGACATGATCACTTTTGGAACATGACTAAGTTGTTGAGTCTCTGGAGCCTTTTCCAGATGGATTTTATATTTTGGAAACTCAAAACCTGGGTAGGACTTCACAGTCTTCTTCTTGCGTATGGCGTGCACAGCCTAAAGTTGTAGGACAACTTGTTCTATTTGATCTGATTTGATTGTGCACGCCGGGTTGATTGCATTCGTCGAAACAGAACGGATCACGTGAAGGTTGCAATCTCCCACTTCACAGTCAATAGTACATTACTCGGTCGTGTTTTAGAGCAGAGTGATCTAGGACCACAAGTACATAGTTCATTGGAAGGGCCATGACAGGTAGATAGATAGGGTGGAGAAGAAGACTGTTGGGACACTGGCGTTCATCAGTCAGAGAATGTCATACAGCAGTTCAGATGTTGTGTTAAAGATATACAATATGTTGGCGAGGCTGCAGTTGGAATATTGCGTTCAGTTTTGTTCACTCCGGTAAAGGAAAGATGCCATTAAGCCGCAAAAAGTGCAGAGAAGATTTACAAGGATGTTGCCAGGACTCGAGGGCCTGAATTGCAGGAAGAGATAGGACATTATATCTTGGAACGCAGGAGGCTGGGGGATAAGTACCAGTGTCTGAATGAAATTTTGTTTGGGGTTACAAATTTGAGTGCTTACTAAGTTATAAACGAAACTTCCAATTGTGTGCAGTGTCTCGTCAGTATGGATCCGGAATGTTAATCTCCATTTTGGAGAGTGAGGTAGTAAATAAATTCCTTCCAGAACATGGTTCCGAAGGCAGTGGTTGGAAATGCACACAGGAAAGTCAAGGGAGTTAAGTTTATGCACTCTTGCCTGGTTCAGCAAGAAACCCACATGGCAGAGAACAGGGAGTTATTAGGCTGTGAAGGAAATTAGTACAAAACTAAGATGAATTCAATATTTAGAGTCATTATTTAAAGTAAGTGTCAAAGAAAAGCTTGAATGGGATATTGCAAGGGAAGTGTTTTTGTTTTGGACAACTAAGGTGAAAGTGACATAGTTGGGTCTTAAGTAGGGTGAGGCTAGGATAAATGAAATGACAATAAGAACTTTGTCTTCGCTTTGAACAGATTACTGTTAGGAAATGTATTTAATGGGTAGTGTAGGACAGAGGTTACTTAAAACGCTACGCATGTTGGTGCTTCAGCGGTTTCCTACTTCAGTGTTATGTTACAGAACTAGTAGTTCAATGGCCTTGGAGAAAATAAATGTACTCTAATATGGAATAAAGGGATTGTAATGTTCACAAAGGTCATCTTCTTAGCCGAGGCCACTTGTCACTCTTGCACGTCATAAGTAGTAAGAATACCAATGCCCATCTAAGCGATTTAACACAAACAGTTAAGGATGTACAATAAACACATCATTCCAAACCATAGCCATATCTTTTGAATGAAGAATCTTAATAAATCTCAGAATGACTGAGTACAATTCTTCCAGGCTCACCAAACACCATATTTTATGTTATCAAATCTGCACAGTTGAGAAGACGGCAGGCAAGCTTCACACAGAGAGTGGTGAATATGTGGAATTTTCTGCCACAGAAGGTCGGTGAGGCCAGTTCATTGGCTATATTTAAGTGGGAGTTAGATGTGACCCTGGTGGCAAAAGGGATCATGGGGTATGGAGAGAAGGCAGGTACAGGAGACTGAGTTGGATGATCAGCCATGAACATATTGAATGGCGGTGCAGGCTGGAAGGGCCGAATGACCTTCTCCTGCACCTATTTTCTATGTGTCTATGTTTCCAAGCCGTGTGAAGTTGCTTGTGCCAATCTTTCATTGTAGAATCATTGAATTATGCTAATCATAGGAAGAGACCATTTGGCCCATTAGGCTTGTTTGACTTCTTTGGTAGTGCTTTTCGTTAGTTCACCCCTCATTTCCCGGTAGCTTCATAAATTGTTTATTTTCCTTTATATATTCATGCTATTTTGCAAGTTATAATTGAATCTGGTTGCAGACAGCAATTTCAGTTTATAAATTACTGATGGTCGATAGGGTTCCTATGATCACTGTCACGCCTTGCACCTGTTATTCCATTCCAAACCCACAGCAAATCATTAACTTGCGGCTCTAAATCCTAACGTTTTTGTGTATTGTTAACGATCAGTAAATATAACTTTGAATGATATCATATGATGGTAGAATTATGAAATTATTTTTGGTGGTGCAAATTCACAAGTAAGCAGGACAGAGGATACTTAAGATTTTCAGAAAATAAAGTTGTAGCCTTATATTCCCCACCCCCAAATAAGATATTAAGAGAGTAATTCGTAAACTGTCCGATAAATGATTCACATAGTGTTCCACGCTATGATGATTGAGTTCAATATTTGTATCCAAGTCCTTATTTTGCAACGAATCTTTTATCTTAATCCTAGTTTCCCCATCTTATCAAGAGTTCTGCCAGTGTTGATCTATAAGAGTTATTGTAGAATCAGGTTTGTGGTTAATTTTCCTTGGTGAGAGATGGTCATTGGCTTCATTTAGTGGGCCGCTAGCAAGTGTGGCTGAGGTCAATATCATTACCTTCATCACAGCTTCACCCAATTTCCACTTGCTATGCTAGCAAATCAGTAGAGAGCTTCATTCCCTGTTAGTTCTTACTAATTGTCTTCAGTACACTCGGTATATTGCAATGATTTCAATGGAAATGGGCACAGAATGGCATTGCTAAAACGGAATTGGAAAAAGGATATGAAAGGGGAAACCTTTACATTTACAAACCTTTACAAACATAGAAACATAGAAATTAGGTGCAGGAGTAGGCCATTCGGCCCTTCGAGCCTGCACCGCCATTCAATATGATCATGGCTGATCATCCAACTCAGTATCCTATACCTGCCTTCTCTCCATACCCTCTGATCCCCTTAGCCACAAGGGCCACATCTAACTCCCTCTTTAATATAGCCAATGAACTGGCCTCAACTACCCTCTGTGGCAGAGAGTTCCAGAGACCCACCACTCTCTGTGTGAAAAAAAGTCAATTTCATCTCGGTCCTAAAGGATTTCCCCCTTATCCTTAAGCTGTGACCCCTTGTCCTGGACCTCCCATTTGTATGTGAACGAGCATATGCTTCCAAAAAAAAAGTGCAAAACAGCCACAATGCTTGGTGTTTTTGCACTGCACACTTTCTCACATGAAAGAAATTACGTTATTTGTCCGATGTAATGTTTCGACTTATTCTAGCACCTACTGACTCTGATATGTTGAATCTGATCAGTTGTCATCTCAATTTAGTTGGATGAACGGATATGCTTTTAACTTCGAGATGGGCAGTATGATTGTATCTTCTTCTTCTTCTTCTTCTTCTTCTTCTTCTTCTTCTTCTTCTTCTTCTTCTTCTTCTTCTTCTTCTTCTTCTTCTTCTTCTTCTTCTTCTTCTTCTTCTTCTTCTTCTTCTTCTTCTTCTTCTTCTTCTCTCTTCCTCTTCTTCCTCTTCTTCCTCTTCCTCTTCTTCTTCTTCTTCTTCTTCTTCTTCTTCTTCTTCTTCTTCTTCTTCTTCTTCTTCTTCTTCTTCTTCTTCTTCTTCTTCTTCTTCTTCTTCTTCTTCTTCTTCTTCTTCTTCTTCTTCTTCTTCTTCTTCTTCTTCTTCTTCTTCTTCTTCTTCTTCTTCTTCTTCCTCTTCTTCCTCTTCTTCTCTTCCTCTTCTCTTCTTCTTCTTCTTCTTCTTCTTCTTCTTCTTCTTCTTCTTCTTCTTCTTCTTCTTCTTCTTCTTCTTCTTCTTCTTCTTCTTCTTCTTCTTCTTCTTCTTCTTCTTCTTCTTCTTCTTCTTCTTCTTCTTCTTCTTCTTCTTCTTCTTCTTCTTCTTCTTCTTCTTCTTCTTCTTCTTCTTCTTCTTCTTCTTCTTCTTCTTCTTCTTCTTCTTCTTCCTCTTCTTCTTTCGTGTGGGCGTGCACAGCCTAAAGTTGTTGGACAACTTGTTCTATTTGATTTCCTTTTGTGCACGTCGAGTTGATTGCATTTGTCGAAACAGGGCGGACCACGTGAAGGTTGCAATCTTCCACCCCGGCAGTATGATTGTATCTGCTCATTGAAACCACTCATTTTAATAAAGTGACCCATGATAAAGCCTTCAATGACAATAGATAAAATGTCATTTGAAGCCAAGAACCTGTCATGTCTTGATATGTTTGTGTTCATAGAAGTGAAGGATGCTGTGATGGGGTATGTTTCTAATTTTGGAACTCAAAGCTGTCAGGTCTGAAGCAATTCATTGTTCCAAGCTGATTTGTACAAAAGGGGATCAGTCCTATTATTTTAGACACGGTGTAGTATTGCTTGCTTTTCTTTGAATTTTTCAAATATGAAATACAGTGAAACCTGCACAAATGGAAATTGAAAAGGTGATAATTTATTGACAGTACCAACAAATTTAGATTGTAAATATATACGGACATCTGCAAATCACTAAATACAAGCGACCTTATTTGCAATACATTTCTTTACAGTGTAATGTAGGTAAATGAGGGGTACAGTAGTCAATTTAAATGTATATTCTGTAATAAATATCATTTTTACAACATGCAAGGCAGCTGATAAATCCATGGGATTGATTGCTTGCGGGATGGATACATTTCTCTGCCACTGAGTAAAAAGACCTTTGAAACATAAAATGATGGAATTACCAGTTGGATGGAAAAGAATTGGGGGGATAGGATTCAGAAGTAAGGATAATGCCAGTCGAAGGCAATAAGAAAATGAGATAAGAAAACGTAAAATCTAGGAGGTACAACCAGTCCTGGCATGTGTTTGGTTTATTGGACGCACATTGTGATATGACAGCTAGAGTCTCTACTATACAGGATTTTGGCAGTGATACATTCAGGTCCAGTCTTGCTTGTTAAAAAGTATGCAATTAATCCTCAATACTAATTAGTATCTTTTGATATTTGCATAATTCGTTGTCAGAAGTTAATTTTATGTCATGCTAGTTGACCTCCTTACTTGGTTCATATAGAAACATAGAAACCGAGAAATAGGTGCAGGAGTAGGGCATTCGGCCCTTCGAGCTTGCATCGCCATTCAATATGAACATGGCTGATCATCCAACTCAGTATCCCGTACCTGCCTTCTCTCCATACCCCCTGATACCTTTAGACACAAGGGCCACATCTAGCTTCCTCTTACATATAGCCAATGAACTGGCCTCAACTACCTTCTGTGGCAGATAATTCCACAGATTGACCACTCTCTGTGTGAAAAATGATTTTCTCATCTCGGTCCTAAAAGATTTCCCCCTTATCCTTAAACTGTTACCCCTTGTTCTGGACTTCCCCAACATCGGGAACATTCTTCCAGCATCTAGCCTTTCCAACCTCTTAAGAATGTTGTAAGTTTTCTACAAGATTCCCCCCTAAAACTTCTAAAATTCAAGCGAGTACAAGCCGAGTCTATCCAGTCTTTCTTCATATGAAAGTCCTGACATCCCAGGAATCAGTCCGGTGAATCTCTCTGTACTCCCTCCATGGCAAGAATGTCTTTCCTCTGATTTGGAGACCAAAACTGTACGCAATACTCACCCAGTGAGGTCTCACCAATACCCTTTACAACTGCAGTAGAACATCCCTGCTCCTAAACTCAAATCTTTTTGCTATGAATACTAACATACCATTCGCTTTCTTCACTGCCTGCTGCACCTGCATGCCTACTTTCTATGACAGGTGTACCATGACACTCAGGTCTCGTTGCATCTCCCCTTTTCCTAATCGGTCACAATATATCAGGTGCAGGATAATGTACTACCCTGTTTCTGCATGTGAAATGCTTAGCTAGTGTCATTTTTATCTTCAGCCCTTTCGTTGTGTGTACTTAAATTCTCAAAACAGATTTTAGGGCTAAGTTCTCAAAAGAAAGCTCCTGGACCTATTGGCCATTTATGTCAAGTCTATGCTATATTGGCTGAAAATGGTTTTTGCTGCATAGTCTTTGCTTGCAAACATTAAAATCATTAAGAACAACTGCCTTATAGGCTGAACAAAAAGGAAGTGATTACCGTCCACCTCTTTCTGAATGGTTTGTGAAAATCCAATGGCAAGGTTCAGGTCACGATGACAGGTATTGATTGATCTGATGCAATTTCCATCCTGAGTTATCGACAGCATCCACCTTATGACAGTGGCAACGAACACTTTTGTTTGCCTAGGGGGTTCCACGACATCATATGTCATATAGGATGTCAGGACTTTCACATGAGGAAAGACAGGATATACTCGGCTTGTGCTCGCTAGAATTTAGAAGATTGGGGGGGGGGGTCTTATAGAAACGTACAAAATTCTTCAGGGGTTGGACAGGCTAGATGGAGGAAGATTGTTCCCGATGTTGGGGAAGTCCAGAACAAGGGGTCACAGTTTAAGGATAAGGGGGAAATATTTTAGGACAGAGATGAGAAGAAAAAAATTCCCACAGAGAGTGGTGAATCTGTGGAATTATCTGCCACATAAGGTAGTTGAGGCCAGTTCATTGGCTATATTTAAGAAGGAGTTAGATGTGGCCCTTGTGGCTAAGGGGATCAGGGGGTATGGAGAGAAGGCAGGTACGGGATACTGTTGGATGATCAGCCGTGAACATATTGAATGGCGGTGCAGGTTCGAAGAGCCGAATGGCCGACTCCTGCACCTATTTTCTATGTCTCTATGTTTCTATGTGACTGATTTAATTCATTTATAATTTTTATTAAATACAGGAAAGTATTAAAGCCAGTGGAGAGAGGCCATAAATGTAACTGGCCATGAAACATTTCTCTTAAAGGAAAATGTTTTAGGAAAAGGATGGTATGTAATTTTCGTGAAGATAATTTTAGCATGTTCTCTCCCGCAGTTCAGGGTTCACTCGCCCAGACCTGCAATGGACCCCAACTACACTTTATCCAAGGGCAGATCCACGTTCTCAACAAACGCTTCCTTGCCTCCCTTAACTCCACAAAGAATCGCAAACTTGCCCGCCTTTAGACCGGCCCTGCCACAGATATTCCTCGAGTCGGCCGCCCACAGGCACGGGGCACCACCGCTGGTCTGCGCCGCCTGCCCGGACACCACGAGACCCAGTCTCGCGACGCCATTTCTACCACGAAGAGCAGCACTAACACTCACCGCCTTCCTGGGCGATCTCAGGTCCAGACCACCGAAAATGCCGCCGTCGTCAACCTTCACGGCCTCCCCGTGACCGCTGCCGCTGCCCTTCATCCTTTACCCGGGTCCGCTGCCGCCGACCTTCATCACATCGCCGCTGTCGCTGCCGCTGCCGCCGAATTTCACGGATTGACCGGGGCCACAACCGCCACTGCCGCCGCCCCTCGCTGCCTAACCGGGACAGCCTACCTTCATGGCCTGATCGATGATACCGACCCTAGCGGCCTCCCCGGCTGTGCGCTGACCGGGACTTCCGACGCTTCGTCCAGTGACCCAGACGCCACTCTCGGCGGGCCTCCATCAGCGACTCTGCCAACCCTCGCCACTCCAACGCCCACCAGTGGGCCGCAGCCGTCGCCTTACCCGACACCCAGGCACAGCACAGGGCCCATAGTCTCCACGATCCAGACTCTCACACCACGTGATTTGACGGTGTGTGTCCTACTGCACCCCCCCCCACCCCCCCCCGTCCCCTCATAGAACATGGAACATAGAACATAGAAATTGGTGCAGGAGAACCTCTTTACTCCTTTACTGAAATCCTCTTGTTATGAAGGCCAACATTCCATTAGATTTCTTCATTGCCTGCTGTACCTGCACACCAACTTTCACTTACCGGTGTTCAAGGACACCCAGGTCTCGCTGCATCTCTCCCTTACCTAACAGAAACCATTGAGATAATAATCTGCCCCCTTGTTTTTGCCACCAAAGTGGGTAACCTCACATTTATCAATGTTATACTGCATCTGCCACGCATCTGCCCACACACTCAACCTGTCCCGGTCCCCCTGCAATCTCCTAACATCCTCTTCACAGTTCACACTGCCACTCAGCTCTGTGGAGTGGCAGTGAGGAGTCCACTGTGGCTTCCCTATCCCCTTTCAGCCAGGTGACCCCAGCTACTCCCCACCCATACAATAGTCCCCATGCCCCCCTCCTCTCTGAACACCCACCATCCCCACACCAGACATGCTCCCACACACATGCCTTCCTCCGACAGCAACCCGCAGCCCGTGTGTTCCCCATCCACCTTGAACTCCCCCTTTCTGATAAGGAATGGTATGTCCTCAGCAGAAGCCTCACCTTTCTTCCCCTCCGCCCCCAACTCAACAAGTTCCCGGTCAGCCACGATGTGGAGCTTTTCGTCTCTGGATGCTTTCTGGAGAGAGCTAGATAGGGCTCTTAAAAATAGCGGAGTCAGGGGATATGTGAAGAAGGCAGGTATGGGGTACTGATTGGGGATGATCAGCCATGATCACGTTGAATAGCGCTGCTGGCTCGAAGGGCCGAATGGACTACTCCTACACTTATTGTCTATTGTCTATTGCCCGTCGCCATCGTCTCCATGCCTTTTTCTATGGGAAGGAGTCCCCACCACCCAGAGATTACCCCTTCACCCGTCTCCAACGTACACCCTCCTCTTGGACTCCCCCGGTTGGTTATATTTCCTCTGTGGATCTTTATATTACCAACTGTCTGCGGGACATCAAGCGCCTCAAATTGTCCACTCCCCTTACCTACACTAACCTCTCCCCCTCGAACCTACGGCCCTCCGCTCACTCTGCAGCATCCCCGACTTGGTAATCATACCCGCCGACAAGCGAGGTGCCGTGGTAGTCTGGCGCGCTGACCTCTACTGGACTGAGGCCGGGTGACAACTCTCAGACACCTCCTCATATTTCTCCTTTGACCACGACCCCACCCCACCCTCAATCTGACGGCAAAAACAAGGGGGCAGATTATTATCTCAATGGGGTTAGGTTAGGTAAGGGGCAGGTACAGCGAGACCTGGGTGTCCTTGTACACCGGTCGCTAAAGGTTGGCGTGCAGGTACAGCAGGCAGTGAAGAGAGCTATAGGAGTAAAGAGGTTCTTCTGCAGTTGTATAGGGCTCTGGTGAGACCACATCTGGAGTATCTGGAAATCAGGGATAGTATCAAAGCAAAGGATGATGCGTACAAAGTAGCCAGAAAAAGCACCATACCAGAGGACTGGGAGAAATTCAGAGACCAGCAGAGGAGAACAAAGGGATTAATTAGGAAAGGAAACATAAATTATGAAACAAAACTGGCAGGGAACATAAAAACTGGCTGCAAATGTTTTTATAGATGTGTGAAGAGAAAGAGATTTAGTTTAAAACAAATGTAGGTCCCTTGCAGTTAGAAACAGGTGAGTTGATCATCAGGAACAAGGATATGTCGGACCAATTGAATAACTACTTTGTTCCGTCTTCACTAAGGAAGACATAACTAATCTGCCAGAATTAGCAGCGGACCGCGGGTCAAAGGAGGAATTGAGTGAAATCCAGGTTAGTCGGGAAGTGGTGTTGGATATATTGAATGGATTAAAGGCTGCATCCCAGTGTACTCAAAGGAAGTAGCTCCGGAAATAGTGGATGCATTAGTGATAATCTTTCAAAACTCTTCAGATTCTGGAGAACTTCCTGAGGATTGGCGGGTAGCAAACGTAACCTCTCTTTTTTAAGAAGGGAGGGAGAGAAAAAACGGGGAATTACAGACCAGTTAGTCTAACATTTGTTAGTGGGAAACTGCTAGAGTCAGTTATTAAAGGTGGGATAGCAGCACATTTGGAAAGTGGTGAAATCATTGGACAAAGTCAGCATGGATTTACGAAAGGTAAATCATGTCTGACGAATCTTGTGGATTTTTTCGAGGATGTAACTAATAGCGTGGATAAGGGAGAACCAGTGGATGTGGTTTATCTGGACTCCCAGAAGACTTTCGACAAGGTCCCACATAAAAGATTAGTATACAAACTTAAAGCATACGGCATTGGGGGTTCAGTATTGATGTGGATAGGGAACTGGCTGGCAAACAGGAAGCAAAGCGTAGGAGTAAACGGGTCCTTTTCACAATGGCAAGCAGTGACTAGTGGGGCACCGCAAGGCTCAGTGCTGGGACCACAGCTATTTACAATATATATTAATGATCTGGATGAGGGAATTGAAGGCAATATCTCCAAGTTTGCAGATGGCACTAAGCTGAGGGGCAGTGTTAGGTTTGAGGAGGATGCTAGGAGACTGCAAGGTGACTTGGATAGGCTGGGTGAGTGGGCAAATGTTTGGCAGATGCAGTATAATGTGGATAAATGTGAGGTTATCCACTTTGTGGCTTAAAACAGGAAAGCAGACTATTATCTAAATGGTGGGCCGATTAGAGGGGATATGCAGCGAGACCTGGGTGGAAGTAGGCATGCAGGTGCAGCAGGCAGTGAAGAAAGCCAATGGTATGTTAGCTTTCATAGCAAAAGGATTTGAGTATACGAGCAGGGAGGTTCTACTTCAGTTGTACAGGGACTTGGTGAGACAACACCTGGAGTATTGCGTACAGTTTTGGTCTCCAAATCTAAGGAAGGACATTATTGCCATACAGGGAGTGCAGACAAGGTTCACCAGACTGATTCCTGGGATGTCAGGACTGTCTTATGAAGAAAGACTGGATAAACTCGGTTTATACTCTCTAGAATTGAGGAGATTGAGAGGGGATCTTATAGAAACGTACACAATTCTTAAGGGGTTGGACAGGCTAGATGCAGGAAGATTGTTCCCGATGTTGGGGATGTCCAGGTCAAGTGGTCACAGCTTAAGGATAAGGGGGAAACCGTTTAAGACCGAGATGAGAAATACTTTTTTCACACAGAGAGTGCTGAGTCTCTGAAACTCTCTGCCACAGAGGGTAGTTGAGGCCAGTTCATTGGCTATATTTAAGTGGGAGTTAGAAGTGGCCCTTGTGGCTAAGGGGATCAGAGGATATGGAGAGAAGGCAGGTACGGGATACTGAGTTGGATGATCAGCCATGATCATATTGAATGGCGGTGGAGGCTCGAAGGGCCGAATGGCCTACGTCTGCACCTAATTTGTATGTTTCTATGTATTGTGTACAGTATTGGTCTCCTAATTTGAGGAAGGACATCCTTCTGATTGAGGCAGTGCAGCGTAGGTTCACAAGATTGATCCCAGGGATGGCAGGACAGTCAGATGAGGAAGATTGAAAAGACTAGCCTTGTATTCACTGCAGTGAAGCATGAGGTGTGGATTTTATAGAAACATATACAATTATAAAAGGACTGGACAAGCTAGATGCAGGAACAATGTTTCCATTGTTGGGGGGAGTCCAGAACCAGGGGCCACAGTCTTAGAATAAAGTCGACCTCATTTAAGACTGAGGTGAAAAAAACTTTTTCACACAGAGAGTTGTGAATTTATGGAATTCCCTGCCGTGGAGGGCAGTGGAGGCCAAATCACTGGATGGATTTATGAGAGAGTCTGATAGAGCTCTGGGGGCTAGTGAAGTCAAAGGATATAGGGAGAAAGCAGACACGGTTTATTGATAGGGGACGATCAGCCTGATCACAATGAATGGCGTTGCTGGCTCGAGGGGCCAATAGCCTCCCCTGCACCTATTTTCTATGTTTCTATGTTTCTATGTTGATAGTACAGACCATTACTGACTTCATCACTTCGGGCTCTCTGCTCCCTAAAACCTCCAGCCATAGAGTTCCCCAGCCCGGCACGGCCCGATTTTATATTCTCCCCAAGATCCATAAACAGAACTGTCCTGACAGACCCATTGTTTCTGCTTGTTCATGCACTACCGAATTAATTTCCACATAATGCGACACCATCCTATCCGCCCTTGTCCAATCCTTCCTACCTATGTCCAAGACACTCACACGCTGTTCGTCTCTTCAATGACCTCCGCTTTCCAGCCCCCCACTCGCTCATCTTCACCATGGATGTTCAGTCACTCTACACCCCATTCCCCACCTGGACGGTCTTGAAAGCTTCCGTTTCTCCTCGACCGCAGAACCAGCAAATTTCCGTCCACCAATGCTCTCCTCCGACTAGCATAACTGTTCCTTACCGTCAACTTCTCAGTCGACTCCTCCCATTTCCTCCAGCTCCAAGAAGTAGCTGTGGGCACTCACATGGGCCCAAGCTATGCCTGCCTCTATGCAGGGTACGTCGAACTATCCCTGTTCCAGGCGTGCATTGGCCCCATCCCCGAACACGACCTCCGCTAGATTGACGACTTAAATGATGCTACCTCCTGCACCCATGCAGAACTCACTGACCTCAATCACTTCAACATCCTGCACTTAAATTCACTTGGACCATCTCCGACATCACCTAGCGTTCCTAAACCTCACCATCTCCATCACAGTAAACAAACTATTAACCGACATCCACTATAAACCTACTGACTCCCACAGCTACCTTGACTACACTTCTTCCCACCCATCATCTGGTAAATACTCTATCCCCTACTCCCAATTCCTCGGTCTGCACCACATCTGCTCCCCGGACGAGGTTTTCCACACGAGGGATTTTGGGGATGTCCTCATTCTTTAGGGAACGGGGATTCCCTCTTCCATTATAGATGAGGCTGTCACTGGGGTCTCCTCGATATCCAGCAGCTCCATTCTTACTCCCATTCGTAACATGAACAGAGTCCCCCTTGTCCTCACCTTCCACCCCATCAGCCATCGCATACAACAAATAATCCTCCAACATTTTCGTAACCTCCAAAGGGATCCCCCTACTGGTCATATCTTCCCATTTCCACTCCTTTCTGCCACAGAGACCGTTCTCTCGGCAACTCCCGAGACAACTCGTCCCTTCCCACCCAAACAACCCCTCGCCAGGTACTTTCCCCTGCAACAGCAGGAGATGCAACACCATACATTATCTTCCCCCCTACGACTCAACCTAAGGACGCAAGCAATCTTTCCAGGTTAGGCAGAGGTTGACTCGCAGTTCCAGGGTCAACATCTCTACATCGGCAAGGAAGCGCAGGGTTAGCGATCGTTTCGATGAACACCTCCGCTCAACCCGTTTTAACCAAGCTGATCTCCTGCTGACCCACAACTTTAACTCCCCTTCACATTCCCAATCTCACCTTTCTGACCTGGGCCTCCTCCATTGTCAGAGTGAGGCCCAGCGCAAATTGGAGGAACATATTCCGCTTGGGTAGTTTACACCCCAGCGGCATGAACATCGACTTCTCTAACTTCAGGTACGCCTTGCTCTTTATCTCCTTCCCCTACCCTTCACAGTCCATACACTAGTCCCAATGTGGATGCACCCTTTCTATCTATGTCCGACCCCCTCCCCTGGCCAGTCTGAAGAAGGGGTCCCGACCCTAAACGTCGCCAATTCCTTCTCTCAATAGATGCTGCCTCACCCGCAGATTTCTACAGTATTTTCTTTCTAGCTTCGATTTTACCAGCATCTGTAGTTCGTTCTTAAACAGATATACAATAGCAAGGTAGCAAGATAGCTAGTTAACTAGATAGCCAAAAAAAAGAGGTAACTGGATATCTACATTGCTACATAGCTCGGGTACGAAACAACTGCAGATACTGTTTTAGACCGATAGACATAAAAAGATGGAGTAACTCAGCGGGTCAGACAACATCTCCGAAGAAAATAAGTAGGGATATTCAGTCTGAAGAAGGGTGTCCGCCGAAAGTCCACCCTTCATCTCAAAATATGCTGTCTGGCCCGCTGAGTTACTCCAACATTTAGTATCAATCGCAGGCTAAATAGCTAGATAGCCACATAAACTATATAACCGGATACCTTCATAGATGGATAGTTGATAGCTAGGTAGAAATATATATAGAAAACTAGCTCGATAGTTGAGAGTTGGATAGCTATACGGCTAGATTGCTGGATTGTGGATAACTGTACATCAGAGAGAGCTAGATAACCAAATAGCTAGAAGGCTAAATAGATAGGTAGCAACAAAACAAGGATTTGGAGCTAACTGGGTAGTTACATAGCTAGATGGATTGTTAATAGCTAGATTGGTATCTAGATAGCTTCATGCTACAGAACTAGATAGCTAGCTAAATAACTAGGTAGCAAGATAGCTGGCGTGATAGATAGATGGATAGACAGACAGACAGACAGACAGACAGACAGACAGACAGACAGACAGACAGACAGACAGACAGACAGACAGACAGACAGACAGACAGACAGACAGACAGACAGACAGACAGACAGACAAACGTCTCTCTCTCTCTCTCCCGCTCTCTCTCTCCCGCTCGCTCTCTCTCTCTCTCTCTCTCTCTCTCTCTCTCTCTCTCTCTCGTC
>CAUPSL010001002.1:0-67500 GCA_963514005.1 Raja brachyura
GAGTCTGCTCTCTCCTTCAATCATGACTGATCTATATCTCCCTCTCAACCCCAAATCTCCTGCCTTCTCCCCATAACGTTTGACATCCTTACTCATCAAGAACTCATCGATCTTCGCTTTGGATGTACCCAATGACTTGGCCTCCACGGCCGTCTGTGGCAACGGCTTCCACAGATTCACCACCCTCTGACTAAAGAGATTCCTCCTCATCTGAGTCTGAATAAGGGTTTTGGCCCGAAACGTCACCTATCACCTTCGCTCCATAGATGCTGCTGCACCCGCTGAGTTTCTGCAGCATTTTGTGTAACCCTCCTCCTCATCTCCTTTCTAAAGGCCCGTGGAAACATCCTCTCCACATCCAATCTATCCGAGCCTATCTTCTATGTTACAGCTTGTAGAACCCAACACTGAATCCTACAACGTTGGATAACTCCCTCTGTCTTTCTCTTTGTGTGTCCCGACTGGTTATTTTTGCCTGGTGGCAGATTAGGAAAAGGGGAGATGCAACGAGACCTGGGTGTCATGGTACACCAGTCATTGAAAGTAGGTATGCAGGTGCAGCAGGCAGTGAAGAAAGCAAATGGTATGTTAGCATTCATAGCGAAAGGATTTGAGTATAGGAGCAGGGAGGTTCTACTGCAGTTTTACAGGGTTTTGGTGAGGCCACACCTGGAGTATTGTGTACAGTTTTGGTCTCCAAATCTGAGGAAAGACATTCTTGCCATAGAGGGGGTACAGAGAAGAAGGCAGGAATGGGGTACTGATTGGGGATGATCAGCCATGATCAGCCCAATACTCGCTGGAATTTAGAAGATTGAGGGGGGATCTTATAGAAACTTACAAAATTCTTAAGGGGTTGGACAAGCTAGATGCTGGAAGATTGTTCCCGATGTTGGGGGAGTCCAGAACAAGGGGTCACAGTCTAAGGATAAGGGGGAATTCCTTTAGGACCGAGATGAGGAAAACATTCTTTACACAGAGAGTGGCGAGTCTCTGGAATTCTCTGCCACAGAAGGTAGTTGAGGCCAGTTCATTGGCTATATTTAAGAGGGCGTTAGATGTGGCACTTGTGGCTAAAGGGATCAGGGGGTATGGAGAGAAGGCAGGTACGGGATACTGAGTTGGATGATCAGCCATGATCACATTGAATGGCGGTGCAGGTTTGAAGGGCCGAATGGCCTACTCCTGCACCTAATTTCTATGTTTCTATTTCATTTCTAAAGGCCCGTCCTTTAATTCTGAGGCGATGCCCTCTGGTCCTAGTGGAAACATCCTCTCCACATCCAATCTATCCGAGCCTATGTTCTATGTTACAGCTTGTGGAACCCAACACTGAATCCTGCAACATTGGATAACTCACTCCGTCTTTCTCTTTGTGTGTTATTTTTGCCTGCCAATACCTTTCCCCCCCCCCCCCCCCCTTCTCTTTAATTTGTATATTCTGGTCTACTGGATTTGCCAGGCCTTTCAGTATTCGGTAAGTCTCAATGATGTTCCCCCTCATCCTTCTAAACTCCAGCGAGTACAGGCCCAGTGCCGCCAAACTCTCGTCGTACATTAACTGAGTAAGCTGGTCAAGATTGTTTAGTCATTGCAGATGCCTTCGCACGGGGAAGCATTGTAGTTACCAAACCTCCCCTGAGCAAACTGATTAGTGAATGTGCTTGCCAGCTTGGGTCATTGTGTACGCGTGTTTCCTATTAAATTAATCAAGTCCGCTGTTTACACGAGTCACTTCGCTTTTTAACTGGAACTGACGTGATCATCACAAGCTGATGACTTTCCAGAATTCAGTAAACCACCGCAAATCTGTTAGGCTCCCCAGATCCAGGAATTGTACCTAAATTTAGACAATAACGGGATTTTTTTGTTTTTGTGTTTTGTTCTCTTGCCAAATGTTCACTGGAATTCGCGGGTCTATTTAGCGTCAAAGAGTGATGCATCGCGGAAACAGGGGGCTCGTCGTCCCAACTTGCTCGCTCATCTTGTCCCATCTAAACTACCTGCGTTGGGCCCATATCCCTCTAAACCCGGGGGTACACAAAAGGCTGGAGAAACTCAGCGGGTGCAGCAGCATCTAAGGAGATGGGCGAGGTTTCGGCTCGAGACCCTTCTTCAGGCTTTCTCCAGCCTTTTGTGTAACCCTCGATTCTCCAGCATCTGCAGTTCCTTCTTTAACACTCCCTCTAAACCCGTCCTATTTATGTAACTGTCTGTCTAAAGCATTGCGATAGTCCCGGCCTCGACTACCTCCTCTAGCAGCTCGTTCCATACACCCACCATCCTTATGTGTGAATGTTACCCCTCACATTCCTATTAACTCTTTCCCCCCCTCACCCTGGACGTATGTCCTCTGGTCTTCGATTCCCCTCCTCTGGGCAAGAGACACTATGCACCTCTGGAGAGAAGGAATGGGAGGCGTTTCGGGTCCAGACCCGTCTCCAGACCGAGAGTCGGGGGGAAAAGGCATGAAAATGTACAGAACAAATCAGAGCATCAGAGCGGCTGACAAAAGAGCCCACAATGGTCCATTGTTGGCTGTGGAGGAGGTGATAACGAAGGGATACGAACGGTAAAACTAGCAGGATGACTAGGGTGGGGGAGGGATAGATAGAGAGAGAGAGAGAGAGAGAGACAGAGAGAGGATGCAAGGGTTACCTGAGAGTCGAGAAATCATACCGCTGGTTCAAACATAATGCATAGTAGGATAGACTTGAGGAACTATTTAGATGAGTCTAGTTTATTGTCACGTGTACTGAGGTACAGGGAAAAGCTTTTGTTGCGTGCTAACCGGCCAACGGGAAAACAATACATGATTACAATCGAGCCATCCACAGTGTACAGATACAGGATAAAGGGAATGACTTTGTTCAGACTGTTAAGGGTTTGGACACACTAGAGGCAGGAAACATGTTCCCGATGTTGGGGGAGTCCAGAACCAGGGGCCCCAGTTTAAGAATAAGGAGTAAGCCATTTAGAACGGAGACGAGGAAACACTTTCTGTCTGTGGAATTCTCTGCCTCAGACGGTGGTGGAGGCCGCTTCTCTGGATGCTTTCAAGAGAGAGCTAGATAGGGCTCTTAAAGACGGCAGAGTCAGGGGATATGGGGAGAAGGCAGGAACGGGGTACTGATTGGGGATGATCAGCCATGATCACATTGAATGGGTCGAAGGGCCGAATGGCCTACTCCTGCACCTATTGTCTATTGTCTATTGACTTTTAGTGCAAGATAATTCAGTAAAAAACGTATCGAGATGGTCGCACAGGACTGCTCTCTTGGTGGTGGTAGGATGGTTCAGTTGCCTTATAACAGCTGGGAAGAAACTGCCTCTGAACCTGGAGGTGTGCGTTTTCACACTTCTGTACCTCTTGCCCGATGGACAGGGAGAAGAGGGAGTGGCCAGGGTGAGACAAATTTTAAAAAATCTAGTCGTAGAGTTGTAAACAGGCCCTTTGGCCCGACTCGCCCACGATGCCTCATCTAAGCTAGTCCCATTTGCCCATGTTTTGGTCCATTTTCCCCTCTAAACTTGTCCCATCCATGTAGCTGGCCAAATGTTTCGTTAACGTTGCCTCAACTTCCTCCTCTGGCCAACTCGTTCCGTACACCCGCCACCCTTTGTGAGGAGATAGTCACCCCTATTGAATCCCCCCCCCCCCCCCCCCCCCTCACCTTAAACCTACGTCCTCTGGTCCTCGATTCCCCTAATCTGCGTAAAAGACTGTGTCCATTCACCCTATCTGTTCCCCCGCGTGATTTTTATGCACGTCCATGAGATCACCTGTACCAGTGTAAAATAACTCATCGGGCCAGCGAGTTGGAGAAGGTCATATATTTACTTACGATTAAAAAGCTCTCCTTGGTGTCAGCATTTGGTTATCTCACGCATGGCGTTCAGTGTAGATCAGATAGAGAGAAACAACTCAGTCACCGCTTCTCATTGCATGAACCTGTTGACCCACAGGCTTCGGATCGACCGGCACCATTGTCAATGAGATCAGTCCTCAAGTTTCAGTCCAGTTTCAGTCCTAGTTCATCCTCACGTGTACCGAGGTACAGCCAAAAGCTTGTGTTGCCTGTGGAAAGACACTACGGGATTACTATCGAGCTGCCCACAGTGCACAGATACAGGGGTGGAAAACCCGGGAGGGGGGCAAAGGGGACACGTCCCCTCCATGTTTCGTGAGGTGGGGGACACCTCCCCCCCCCCCCCTCAAGTTTTTGTCATCCAGATTTTAAAATCTCCGCTTTCCGCGAGACAGTGGGGGTGGGACTGCTGATCGAGGGCGCCGATTGGACGAGAGACACGTCGGTCAGCAGGCAATGGGGGCGGGACATGATGTGGGTGAGTGCGCGCATGCGCACGTGTGCGTGCGTGCGTGCATGCGCGCGCGGACGCCAAACATCTGTCGTCCCCCGTCCCCTCCATGTTTCGACAGCGAGTTCCGCTCTTGTACAGATACATGATAAGGGATTAACGTTTAGTGCGAGGTAAAGCCTGTAAAGTCATAGAAACATAGAAACAAAGAAAATAGGTGCAGGAGGAGGCCATTCGGCCCTTCGAGCCAGCACCGCCATTCATTGTGATCATGGCTGATCGTCCCCAATCAATAACCCGTGCCTGCCTTCTCCCCATATCCCTTGACTCCACTAGCCCCTAGAGCTCTATCCAACTCTCTCTTAAAATCCTTAAGTCCGAGGGTCACCAATGAGGTAGATAGTGATTCAGCACTGCTCTCTAGTTGTGGTAGGATGGTTCAGTTGCCTGATAACAGCTGGGAAGAAACTGTTTCTGAATCTGGAGGTGTGCGTTTTCACACTTCTGTGCCTCTTGCCTGATGGGAGAGGGGAGAAGAGGGAGTGGCCGGGGTGCGACTGGTCCCTGATGATGCTGCTGGCCTTGCCGAGGCAGCGTGAGGTGTAGATGGAGTCAATGGAAGGGAGGTTGGTTTGTGCGATGGTCCGGGCTGCTTCCACTATTCGCTGCAATTTCTTGCGGTCTTGGATGGAGCTGCTCCCAAACCGTGCTGTGATGCATCCCGATAAAATGCTCTCCGTAGAAGTCGGTGAGAGTTGTTGTGGGCAGGCTGAGGTAGATAGCAGTAGTCTTTGGTCCTCGGTAGGATGATTCAATTGCCTGATAACTGCTGGGGAGAAACTGTCCCTGAATCTGGGAGATCAGAATCCGTCCCTGAAAATAAAACCAGTTCCCCAAGTAGTGAAGAATTATTGATGGCTGTTAAACTGCCCTCCCCCCCCCCCCCCCACCCCCTCCAGGCAATAGTTAATGCCTCTAGTCCAACAGCGATATCATCACCTGTTTGCATTTAATTTTGCGGAGTTTCACTTGGAATCTGGTCTTGCACAAGCCAGGAGTAGCTGCTGAAAATAGCATTTAAATTGATGAGGTTAGGAGGAAAAGTCAGTATAGGTGGCAGTTTCTCTTATTCGGAAGCAGCGGGGATCAATGGCTGTTGTTCAGTGTTTGTAGGTGACCTTCTAACCTTTGCTAATTGCGACTTGCCCGGGGGACAAGTCAATGTTCAAAGTGACACTTTTGTTTCTTGGAAGAACTGGGGGAGTGGTGGAAGATTTTTTTAGTTGTTCAAGAAGGAACTGCAGATGCTGGAAAAAAACCGAAGGTCGACAAAAATGCTGGGGAAACTCAGCGGGTGAGGCAGCATCTGCGGAGCGGAGGAAATAGGTGACGTTTTGGGTCGAGAACCTTCTTCAGAAGAAGGGTCTCGCCTCGAAACATCACCTACCCCTCCGCTCCATAAATGCTGCCTCACCCGCTGAGTTTCTCCAGCATTTTTGTCTACCTTCGATTTTTCCAGCTTTCCGAATGGCCTCCTCCCACACCTATTTTCTATGTTTCTCCAGCATTTTTGTCTACCTTCGAAGAGTTTCGTATAGTTGAGTTCAGTTTATTGTCACGTGTAGCGAGGTACAGTGAAAAGCTTTCGTTGCGTGCTAACCAGTCAGCGGAAAGACAACACATGATTACAATCGAGCCGTTGACAGTACATGATAAGGGAATAACGTTTAGTGCAAGGTAAAGCCAGCAAAGTCTGATCGAGGGCTACACAAAAAGCTGGAGAAAATCAGCGGGTGCAGCAGCATCTAAGGAGCGAAGGAGATAGGCGACGTTTTGGGTCGAGACCCTTCTAACACACGTCTGATCGAGTGTGTAAGAAGGAACTGTGTGAAGATGCACACCTCCAGATTCAGGGACAGTTTCTTCCCAGCTGTTATCAGGGAACTGAATCATCCCACCACAACTAGAGAGCGGTCCTGAACTACTATCTGCCTCACTGGTGACCCTCGGACTACCCTTGATCGGACTCTAGTAGACACAAAAAGCATAGTAGACACAAAAAGCTGGAGTAACTAACTCAGCGGGACAGGCAGCATCTCTGGAGAGAAGGAATCGCTGGAATTTAGAAGATTGAGGGGGGATCTTATAGAAACTTACAAAATTTCTTAAGGGGTTGGACAAGCTAGATGCTGGAGATTGTTCCCGATGTTGGGGAGTCCAGAACAAGGGGTCACAGTCTAAGGATAAGGGGGAATTCCTTTAGGACCAAGATGAGGAAAACATTCTTTACACAGAGAGTGGTGAGTCTCTGGAATTCTCTGCCCACAGAAAGTAGTTGAGGCCAGTTCATTGGCTATATTTAAGAGGGCGTTAGATGTGGCACTTGTGGCTAAAGGGATCAGGGGGTATGGAGAGAAGGCAGGTACGGGATACTGAGTTGGATGATCAGCCATGATCACATTGAATGGCGGTGCAGGCTCGAAGGGCCGAATGCCTACTCCTGCACCTATTTTTTCTATGTTTCTATGTTTCTATGAATGGGTGACGTTTCAGGTCTTCTCTGTGGAATTCTCTGCTCAGAGGGCGGTGGAGGCAGGTTCTCTGGACACTTTCAAGAGAGAGCTGGACTAGATAGGGCTCTTAAAGATAGCGGAGTCAGAGGATACTGGGAGAAGGCAGGAACGGGGTACTGATTGGGGATGATCAGCCATGATCACACTGCATGGCGGTGCTGGCTCGAAGGGCCGAATGGCCTACCCCTGTACCTATCGTCTATTGTCTAATGTCGAACGTTGGCAGGCTTTCACTCGCAACGAGGGCCGTGTAGTTTACCTGCATGAGAACGCGTGGATCAAAACCTCCTCGCCCTATGTACCGACAGATTAACTCCAAACAACTAACTGGTAAAAACACAATAAACTGGTCAATATTGATCCCCCCTGGTTGCTAATCTTTCATTATCCCAGCCCTGGGTTACTGTTCACAGCTTACGGGCCCATTGTTCCAGCGTCGGGCCTGTTACCAGGAGGACTGGGAGCTGTTAAAAGATGAGAGGTGCGTTAACACAAAGGCCCTTGCCCGACCATTACTGTGGCCAAGAGTCCCCTCTTGTTTAAAGGTTGACAAATATTTGTTTGTTTGTTAATGAGGAGCGAGGGGGGGGGGGGGCGGGGGGGGGGGGGGGGGGGGGGGGGGGGGGGGGGGTGGGGGAGGGAGAATGAACGTGTAAAAGCGCATTCACAACATTTAATTGCCTTCAATCAGCGCGTGTGATCACTAAACAGTATCAGTTTTCTTTTCAAGCTGTTAGCTCTGATGTTTTTTAAGAAACAGGGAGAAGGCTACACAAAACAGGATTGGTTACTTCATTAATCAAGTGTCCCCCCCCCCACCCCCTGCTATGCCTTAAACAGCTTTCTTTGGCTTCTATTTGGTGGCAGTGAAACAAACAAATGATTTAGTGTGTAGGAAGTGGATAAGGAAGAACTGCAGATGCTGGAAAAATCGAAGGTAGATAAAACAAAAATGCTGGAGAAACTCAGCGGGCGAGGCAGCGTCTATGGAGCGGAAGGAAATAGGTGACGTTTCGGGTCGAGACCCTTTCTTCAGGAGTGGTGGGTCTCTGGAACTCTCTGCCACAGCGGGTGGTTGAGGCCAGTTCATTTGGCTATATTTAAGAGGGAGTTAGATGTGGCCCTTGTGGCTAAGGGGATCAGGGGGTATGGAGAGAAGGCAGGTACGGGATACTGAGTTGGATGATCAGCCATGATCATATTGAATGGCGGTGCAGGCTCGAAGGGGCCTACAGCATTTTTGTCTACCTAGTGTGTGGCAAGGAACTGCAGATGCTGGATGTTTGCACAGAAGACGGGACGCAAAATGCCCGAGCATGTCGCTTCGGGTCTGAAGAAGGGTGTCGACCAGAAACGTCACCCATTCCTTCTCTCCAGAGATGCTGCCTGTCCCGCTGAGTTACTCCAGCTTTTTGCGTCTATCTTGGCTAGGTTGAGTTGGATTCCAGATGATCTCATTTAATTGAGCTGACAGAAGGCGGAAAGATAGAAAGATTTTGTGTACAGAAGCATGAGAGGAATAGGACGGGTAGATGCACAGAGCCTCTTGCCCAGAGTACTGGAGTCGAGGACCAGAGAACATAGGTTCTAGGTCGGGGGGGGGGGGGGGGGGGTGGGTTGGGGGGGCATGGGGTGGGTAAGGGGGTGGGGGGGGAAAGATTTAATAGGAATCTGAGGACCTGACTTTTTCACACAGAGGGTGATGGGTGCATGGAACCAGCTGCTGGAGGAGGTAGTTGAGGCAGGGACCATTCGCAATCTTTAAGAAACATTTCCACAGGTACATGGATAGGACAGTCTGTGAATTCTCTGCCTCAGAGGCGGTGGAGGCCAGTTCCCTGGATGCTTTCAAGAGAGAGTTAGATTAGGGCTCTTAAAGATAGCGGAGTCAGGGGGTATGGGGAGAAGGCAGGAACGGGTACTGATTGGGGATGACCAGCCATGATCGCATTGAATGGCGGTGCTGGCTCAAAGGGCCGAATGGCCTACTCCTGCACCTATCGTCTATTGTCTGTTGTCTATTGACAGGTGTAGAAGGATATGGCCAAACACAGTCAGGTGGGGCCTAGTGTAGAAGGGCATGTTGACCTCTGTGGGCAGGTCGGGCAAAGGGCCTGTTTCCCTGGGGTACACAAAAGTGCTGAGAAACTCAGCGGGTGCAGCAGCATCTTTGGAGTGAAGGAGATAGGCGACGTTTCGGGCCGAAACCCTTCTTCAGACTGTTTGACTCTATGTAGAAGGGTCTCGACCCGAAACATCGCCCATTCCTTCGATCCAGAGATGCTGCCCGAGCTGCTGAGTTAAGGGCCTGTCCTACAAGCTTGCAACTCTATGCGATGAACGCGATCAAACTGGAAGCGGGGCCGCGCGGAGGTCGGGTGATCCTGTACAGGGCCGTTCCCACCAGCAAGCGCCTGCATGCGGCAAGCGCGACCAAACCGGCAGTAGGGGCTGCGCGGAGGTCGGGTGAGCGGCGCAACGCGGCGCAAAGTGAGGCGAACTTTGGAGCGAAGTCTAAGGTAAGTTCGCCAGGACAGAGAGGGGGCACACAGAGAGGGCCACAGAGGCACACACACAGAGGGCCACGGAGCCACACACATAGAGGGTCACGGAGGCACGATGTCGGGGGTGGTGTGTGATGCGTCGAGGCGACTGCGAGCCGACAAGCCGTTGCCGCGCAGAATCTTTGGACATAGTCAGTTTTTCAGGAGCCCCGCGCGATGTCGGGACGAACTCCGCACAATTTCGCACGGCTCCGGCGATCGAAGTGGGGACCGGCCCCGCAACGCCGGACGGCTCAAGCGACCACGTTAGGTCGCGCTAATCGCATAGAGTTGCATGCTGGTGGGACAGGCCCTTTACTCCAGCGTTTTTACGTCTCCACTCGAGGTGGAGAATAGACCCCAATTATTCCTTTTTCGTGTGTTAATTAATTTGCATTTAGGAGGTCCTATTCTATTCACTCCTGCCGCAGTGTGATTATGCGGTGCTTTTTGTGTGCTGTCTGTCCCTGCATGTATCTGTCTACACTCAACTGGTGGTCTGAATGGCAGCAGCTACTAATCCGTCTCAGGCAGCAGGCTTACTGATTCAACCCCCCAGCGGGGCGTCCTCTGTCCAGGAATGAACTAAAGGGTCAAACCTGCCTCTTTATGCGTGCAGTCTTTTTGCAGAACTCCCCTTGTAAACCCAAATGCTCCAGGTTCAAGTCCCACTTTAGGGTCAAGCACCGACTTGTTAAAGGGCCTGCCCGACTTGTTCCTCATTTACGCGTCAGATGTGAATTCGGCCCGCGCGACCTCGCGAGCAAATCGTGCGTCATCATGCCGTCTGGTGCGCGTGATGTCATTAGAATACCCTGCGGCGCGCGGTAGGACGTTGACGCACGGTGATGTAACCATGCGTCGCCACATGAGACGTCGGGATGCCAGCGTGCGACGCCAATTGCGTCAGCGTGCGTACACGATGCATCAAGCAGGTGGCACGCGAGGATTTCACGCCGCACAAAATCCTGGAGCGCCGCACGATACCGCGCGCACTCCGCACTCCTCCACGCCTCTCATGCGCCCGTCCCGCGCGTCAGAACGCGACGACCACATTTTTGGAGGTCGCGGTAAATGGCGCGCAAATTGATGGCCAAGTGAGGCAGGCCCACAAGTCTGTAGGTTATACGGAGTCTGAAGTCCGAAGTTCTCAGTCTGAAGAAAGAGTCTTGACCCGAAACGTCTCCCATTCCTTCCCACCAGAGATGCCGCCTGTCCCGCTGAGTTACTCCAGCATGTTGTGTCTATCTTCAGTTTAAACCAGCATCTGCAGTTCCTTCCTACACAGGTTGCGGGGATATCAGGGGTTACGGGGAGAAGGCAGGAGAATGGGGTTAGGAGGGAGAGATAGATCAGCCACAATCGAATGGCGGAGTAGACTTGATGGGGCCGAATGGCCTAATTCTGCTCCTATCACTTATGACCTATTAAGACATTGGTAGAGTATTGTGCTCAGTTTTGGTCACCCTGTTATGGGGAAAAAATGGTGAGAGTCGGAAGGAACTGCAGATGCTCGTTTATACTGGGAAAAGACACACAGTGCTGGAGTAACTCAGCGGGACAGGCCGCATCTCTGGAGAGAAAGTGTGGGTGACGTTTTGGGTCGAGACCCTTCTTCAGACTGAGAGTCGGGGGGGGGGGGGGGGGGGGGGAGGGGAATCGAGAGGTATGGAAGGGTAAGGCGTGAAAACAACAGTTCCAAGGCAGATGGTGATAAGGAAATGTAGAATGTTTCATCGTCAGCTGAGGGGAACAATGGCTGCAGCACAGAAACAGGCCCTTCGGCCCACCGAATCCGGGCAGACCAGCGGTCCCCGTTACACTATCCAACACACACTAAGGGACAATTTACGATTTAGTAAAGATGTTGTCAAGCTGGAAAGGGTGCGGGGATGATTTACGAGGATGTTGCCAGGACTCGAGGGCCTGAGCTACAGGGAGAGGTTGCGCAGGCTGGGACTCTATTCCTTGGTTCTGATGACACGTGATCTTATAGATCATACAATCTCTGGCTTCCTCCCATATTCCAAAGACACGCAGGTTTATCGATTAATTGCCTTCTGTAAATTGTGTGGGATATCATAGAACTAGTGTGCAGGTGAAATCGCTGGTTGGCATGGACTCAGTGGGCTGAAGGGCCTGTTTCCTATCTCTAAACTGAACCCCCATGAGAAGCGAGATTCAAAGACAGTGTGTAAAGGGCCTGTCCTGCCAGCATGCAACTCTATGCGATGAGCGCAATCAAACTAAAAGCAGGGGCCGCGCGGAGGTCGGGTGATCCCCTGTACAGGGCCGTTCCCACCAGCATGCGCCTGCATGCGGCAAGCGCGACCAAACCGGCAGCGGGGGCCGCGCGGAGGTCGGGTGAGTGGCGCAACGCGGCGCAAAGTACGGCGAACTTGGAGCGAAGTCTAAGGTAAGTTCGCCAGGACAGAAATGGGCACACAGAGAGGGGCACAGAGGCACACACACACAGAGGGCCACGGAGCCACACACATAGAGGGTCACGGAGGCACCTACAGAGAGGGTCACGGAGGCATGATGTCGGGGCGGTGTGTAAACGTCGAGGCGACTGCGAGCCGACAAGCTGTTGCCGCACGGAATTTTTGGACATAGTTTTTCGGAGCCCCGCGCGATGTCGGGACGAACTCCGCACAATTCCGCACGGCTCCGGCGATCGAAGTGGGACCGGCCCCGCGATGCCGGACGGCTCAAGCGACCACGTTAGGTCGCGCTAATCGCATATATTTGCATGCTTGCAGGACAGGCCCTTAAGAAGGAACTGCAGACGCTGGTTTAAACCAAAGAGAGACACAAAAAGCTGGGGTACAGGGCAGCATCTCTGGGGAGAAGGAATGGGTATTTTTGCCGGAGCTAATTTACCTCAAATTGTTTGGAGTGTGGGAGTAAACCGGAGATCCCGGAGAAAACCCACGCAGGTCACGGGGAGAACGTACAAACGGCGTACAGGCAGCGCCCGTCGTCAGGATCGAACCCGGGTCTCCGGAACTGTCAAGGGCCTGCCCCACTTGGCGATTTTTATTCGGTGACTGCCGGCGTCATATCAGTGTCGGCAAAAGATTTTGGACATTTCAAAATCCAGCGGTGACCAAAAAAAAATGTCGCGACACTTTGAAAAAACACCGCGCGTCGATACGACGTCTCGCGCCGCGCATTTTCCGGTGACCTGATACGTCAGTCAATGATGGCGGCAAAAAATTTGTCAAGTGGGACAGGCGCCTAAAGCAGCAACGCTACCCTGCTGCCCCGTGGAGAGGAGTGAGACATGGCCCTCCTGATGAATGAGAAAGACTCACACACACTCTCTCAATCTCTGCTGAGGGGTCTGAAGAAGGGTCTCGACCCGAAACGTCACCTATCTCCTTCGCTCCTCAGATGCTGCTGCACCCGCTGAGTTTCTCCAGCTTTTTGTGTAACCCCCCCACCTCTCAATCTCTGCAGTAGGACGTTAAAATGGACCCTTCTTCACCAGACTGAAGAAGGGTCTCGAGCCAAAAACGTCACCTATTCCTGAGATGCTGCCCGACCCTCTGGCTTTTTGTGTCTAACTTCTGCTGAAATGAGACTGGTTTCACTTTAGTCAACCTGCACGCTCATCTAACTGGAATTCTGCTCCTTTGACAACTAACTCACTTGTGACTGAGAGATCAAGGAACTGCAGGTGAAAGGTTGAGCCTTTCAGGTTAATGTTAGATCGGACAGGAGAGGCGTGTTTGAAGAGCAGTGGGGCATGCATCCCGGCCAGTGTGAATGGTGTTACATTTCAGAGGAGCTCGCTGGAGAATCACTCCGGCCTGGGGTAGTCTTGCTATTTATCACGGGGGCTTCAATAGACAATAGACAATAGGTGCAGGAGTAGGCCATTCGGCCCCTTCGAGCCAGCACCGCCATTCAATGTGATCATGGCTGATCATCCCCAATCAGCACCCCGTCCCTGCCTTCTCCCCATATCCCCTGACTCCGCTATCTTTAAGAGCCCTATCTAGCTCTCTCTTGAAAATATCCAGAGAACCTGCCTCCACCGCCCTCTGAGGCAGAGAATTCCACAGACTCACCACTCTCTGTGAGGAAAAAGTGTTTCCACGTCTCCGTTCTAAATGGCTTACTCCTTATTCTTAAACTGTGGCCCCTGGTTCTGGACTCCCCCAACATCGGGAACATGTTTCCTGCCTCTAGCGTGTCCGAACATCTTAACAATCTTATATGTTTCAATGAGATCCCCTCTCATCCTTCTAAACTCCAGAGTGTACAAGCCCAGCTGCTCCATTCTCTCAGCATATGACAGTCCCCGCCATCCCGGGAATTAACCTTGTAAACCTACACTGCACTCCCTCAATAGCAAGAATGTCCTTCCTCAAATTAGGGGACCAAAACTGCACACAATACTCCAGGTGTGGTCTCACTAGGGCCCTGTACAACTGCAGAGAAGACTCCAAATTCAATCACGTCACAGGTCTCTCGTCAGGATAAATTGGGAGAGTGGGAGGAAGCCGGAGCACCCGGAGAAAACCAACACGGTCACGGGGAGAACGTACAAACTCCGTACCGACAGCACCAGTGGTCGGGACCGAACCCGGGTCTCTGGCGCTGTGAGGCAGCAGCTCTACCCGCTGCACCACTGTTCCTCTCGCCGCCATGACTCCATGAATGGGCGGGAAGGAACAACAGATAATTGTTTCCATGGAAGATAGACACAAAGTGCTGGAGTAACTCAGTGAGTCAGGCACCATCGCAGGAAGAAGGGTCCCGAGTGTTAGTGTAGGGGGTGATCGCTGGTTGATGCAGACTCGGTGGGCCAAAGGGCCTGTATCTCTAGAGTCTGGTCTAAAAGGCTGAAAAGGGTCCCGACCCGAAACGTCACCTTCTCCACAGATGCTGCCTGACCCGCTGAGTTACTCCAGCACTCTGTGAAACGTCACCTATCCATGTTCTCCACAGATGCTGCCTGGCCCGCTGAGTTACTCCAGCACTCTGTGAAACATCACCTATCCATGTTCTCCACAGATGCTGCCTGACCCGCTGAGTTATTCCAGCACTCTGTGAAACGTCACCTATCCATGTTCTCCACAGATGCTGCCTGACCCGCTGAGTTACTCCAGCACTCTGTGGAACGTCACCTATCCATGTTCTCCACAGATGCTGCCTGACCCGCTGAGTTACTCCAGCACTCTGTGAAACGTCACCTATCCATGTTCTCCACAGATGCTGCCTGACCCGCTGAGTTACTCCAGCACTCTGTGAAACGTCACCTATCCATGTTCTCCACAGATGCTGCCTGACCCGCTGAGTTACTCCAGCACTCTGTGAAACGTCACCTATCCATGTTCTCCACAGATGCTGCCTGACCCGCTGAGTTACTCCAGCACTGTGTGTCTGTACCTACTCTATGAATGGGACCAAGCACCCATTTTCATTACAACACTGGACAAATGATGGGCATTTAAATCTGTGTGCCTATGTGACCTGTTGCTATCCTATTTGAACCCAGCACTGTGTAGTTATCTAGCTCTATTTTTTTCTCTCTGAATTATTTGTAGCGGGCTTTTATTTTAGCATCGCCGCTGGAGAGAGAGTTGGGCCTCGCTAGGGTGACCTGTCCCCGACTGCCCATGTTGATGGATGGTATGGCAGGCCGCTGTCTAAGCGAGGACCACAGGTCAGCTGTGGAAGCCTGTCTTCCTCCTGTTATTTTTTTCCAATCCCCTTGGGCGGGTTAGGGGAGAGTTAGTTCTTAGGTCAAATGCAGAGAACCACAGTTTAGTGTAATTTAGTTAGCGGCAGAGATACTGTCTGACTTGCTGAGTCGCTCCAGCCTCCTGTGTCCATCTTTAGTTTATTGAGGTGCAGTGAAAAACCCCGTGTTGTGCGTGCAAAGCAGTCATTGTAAAGACAATACATGATTGCAATCCATCCATTCACAGTGTATAGATACAGGATAACGTTTAGTGCAAGATAAAGCCAGCAAAGTCCGATCACTGACAGTACGAGGGTCTCCAATGAATGGCCTACTCCTGCACCTATTTTTCTGTGTTTCTATGTTTCAGGACTGCTCTCTAATGGTGGTAGGATGGATGCCTCAGTTGCCTGATCACAGCTGGGAGGAAACATGTAACATTAAAAATAAGTGCAGGAATGGGCCATTCGGCCCTTCGAGCCAGCACCGCCATTCAATATGATCATGGCTGATCATCCACAATCAGTACCCCGCTCCTGCCTTCTCCCCATATCCCCTGACTCTTCCACCTTTAAGAGCCCTATCTAGCTCTCTCTTGAAAGCATCCAGAGAACCGGCCTCCACCGCCCTCTGAGGCAGAGAATTCCACAGACTCACAACTCTATGTGAGAAAAAGTGTTTCCTTGTCTCCGTTCTAAATGGCTTACCCCTTATTCTTAAACTGTGGCCCCTGGTTCTGGACTCCCCCAACATCGGGAACATGTTTCCTGCCTCTAGCGTGTCTACACCCTTAACAATCTTATATGTTTCAATGAGATCCCCTCTCATCCTTCTAAACTCCAGAGTCATTTTGTCTTTTCATCTTGAGGGGATTGCGTTGCGATTTGTCTTCCACCCTAACACACCACCCTCGGATGTTCCAAGTATTCCAACTCTATGCTTTTGTTGACTGGTCACACATACCAGCATGCAGGCAGACACTTTTCCCATTTCACTTCCTTTCCCGGAAAGGCTTTTGTTAAGTAAAACACACACACATTAACTGCTCTCCCAGTGGGGGGAATCGCATTCAAAGGGAGCGTGAGTTTGGAGCAGTGGTAAGGGCCTGTCCCACCAGTATGCAACTCCATGCGATGAGCGCGACCTCACGTGGTCGGTTGAGCCGTCCGGCGTCGCGGGGCCGGTCCCACTTCGATCGCTGGAGCTGTGCGGAATTGTGCGGAGTTCGTCCCGACATCGCGCGGGGCTCCGAAAAACTGACTATGTTCAAAAATTCCACGCGGCAGTGGCTTGTCGGCTCACAGTCGCCTCGACGCATTACACACCGCCTCGACGTCGTGCCTCCGTGACCCTCCCTGTGTGTGCCTCTGTGCCCCTCTCTGTGTGTCTCTCTCAGTCCTGGCGAACTTACCTTGAAGACTTCGCTCCAAGTTCGCCTCACTTTGTGCCGCGTTCCGCCACTCACCCAACCTCCGCGCGGCCCTCGCTTGCCGCATGCAGGCGCATGCTGGTGGGAACGGCCCTGTACAGGAGATCACCCGACCTCCGCGCGGCCCCCGCTTCTAGTTTGATTGCGTTCATCGCATGGAGTCGGATGCTGGTAGGACAGGCCCTGTACACCGTACACCAAAAGTGCCAACACTCACCCTGTGCGTAGGGGGAGAGGGTCGGGCCGAGGATGTCCAGGCCGGGTAGCTCCTGGGCACTGGCTAAGCTGGCCATCCGCTTGACCAGTCACGGCGCCAGGTGGAAGAGGGTTCTGCCTGAGCAGCAGCTGCCTGCCCCTTTTCCGGGGTTACGTCCGCGCCCGGGGGGGTGCTAGAACAGGACTACGGGCACCCTGGGGGATTTCTGGGACCGTTGGGCACCGCGGGGAGCTGAATGCATCCTTGTCAAGGATTGGAACATCGTTGGTACTCAAAAGGCTGGAGAAACTCAGCGGGTGCAGCAGCATCTAAGGAGCGAAGGAGACAGGCGACGTTTCGGGTCGAGACCCTCTGCAGTTCCTTCTTTAACACTTTGTAACATCGTTGTATAGTCGTTTATTTAGTATATTTGTTTGTCTTGTACTATGGTGGTGGGTAGGCAAAAGTGCTGGAGAAACTCAGCGGGTGCAGCAGCATCTAAGGAGCGAAGGAGATAGGCAACGTTTCGGGCCGAAACCCTTCTTCAGACATAGAAACATGGTAAAATAGGTGCAGGAGTAGGCCATTCGGCCCTTCAAGCCTGCACCGCCATTCAATGTGATCATGGCTGATCATCCAACTCAGTATCCCGTACCTGCCTTCTCTCCATACCCCCTGATCCCTTTAGCCACAAGTGCCACATCTAACGCCCTCTTAAATATAGCCAATGAACTGGCCTCAACTACCTTCTGTGGCAGAGAATTCCAGAGACTCACCACTCTCTGTGTAAAGAATGTTTTCCTCATCTCGGTCCTAAAGGAATTCCCCCTTATCCTTAGACTGTGACCCCTTGTTCTGGACTCCCCCAACATCGGGAACAATCTTCCTGCATCTAGCTTGTCCAACCCATTAAGAATTTTGTAAGTTTCTATAAGATCCCCCAATATTGTATCGTAAATATTATTTTTAATAATCGAATACATTTTTGATTTTTATAAAAACAGTACCGATGCTTCATGCCTTCTGTGGGCCTGAGATTGGCACGTTAACCCTTCTTGATGTGATGTGGTGTGCTTGATTGAAAGATCCAGGCCATTCGGCCCACCACATCCATGCTGACCACACTGATAGACACTAAATACTGGTTTAACTCAACGAGTGAAGGCAGCATCGCTGTTTAGTTTAATTTATTGCCACGTTTACGGAGGTATACTAAACCGCTTTTATTGCACGCTAACCAGTCAGCGGAAAGACAATGCATGTTCACAATTGAGCCATTTACAGTGTATTGTTTAAGAAAGAGCTGCAGATGCTGGAAAAATCGAAGGTGGACAGAAACGCTGGAGAAACGGGTGAGGCAGCAACAATGGAGCGAAGGAAATAGGTGACGTTTCGGGTCGAGACCCTTCTTCAGACTGATGTCGGGTTTCGGCCCGAAATGTCACCTATTCCTTCGCTCCATAGATACTGCCCCACCCGCTGAGTTTCTCCAGCATTTAAGCGCCTGTCCTACCAGCATCCGACTCCATGCGATGAGCGCGATCAAACTAGAAGCGGGGGCCACGCGGAGGTCGGGTGATCCCCTGTACAGGGCCGTTCCCACCAGCATGCGCCTGCATGCGGTAAGTGCGACCAAACCGGCAGCGAGGGCCGCGCGGAGCTCGGGTGAGTGGCGCAACGCGGCGCAAAGTGAGGCGAACTTGGAGCGAAGTCTTAAAGGTAAGTTCGCCAGGACAGAGAGGGGCATACAGATAGGGGCACAGAGGCACACACACACACAGAGGGCCACGGAGCCACACACATAGAAGGTCACGGAGGCACGCGGTGTGTAACGCGTCGAGGCGACTGCGAGCCGACAAGCCGTTGCCGTGCGGAATTTTTGAACACGGTCAGTTTCTCGGAGCCCCGCGCGATGTCGGGACGATCTCCACACAATTCCGCACGGCTCCGGCGATCGAAATGGGACCGGCCCCGCGACGCCGGACGGCTCAAGCGACCACGTTAGGTCGCGCTCATCGCATGGAGTTGCATGCTGGTGGGACAGGCCCTTTACAGTGTGTAGATACACGACGAAGGGAAGAACATTTAGTGCAAGGTAAAGCCAGCGAAGTCCAATCACAGGGTCTGAGGGTCACCAATGAGGTAGATAGTAGTTCAGGGCTGCTCTCTAGTTGTGGTCGGATGAACCAATTGCCTGATAACCTTTTCTTGTGAGATGCTGCCTGTTACTCCAGCACTTTGTGTCTATCCTCGGTGTAAACCAGCACCTGCAGTTCTTTCCTGCCCTTTCACACTAGTTTAGTTTAGTTTAGCGTCACATGTACCAAGGCACAGTTAGAAGGTTTTATTTGCGTGCTATCCAGCCAAAGAAATATACATTATTTCAATCAAGCCGTCAAATGTGTACAGGCAGGATAAAAAGATTAACGTTTAGAGCAGGATAAAGTCCAGTAAAGTCCGATTAAAGATAGTCCGAGGGTCTCCGGTGGTGTAAATGGGGAGGGGGGTCAGGACCACACTCTAGCTGATGAGGCGGCCATTCAGTTGCCTGACAACAGCTGGGAAATAAAACTACCCCTGTGCGTTTTCGCACTTCTGTTACTTTTGCCCGATGGGGGAAGAGGAGAAGGGGGGAGAGTGGCCGGGACCTCTGGGGGGGCGCTGTGAGGCAGCAGCTCTACCCGCTGCGCCACCGTGCCCACCCTGTGTCTTTAACTGCACCTTCCGGTGTCTTCCGAAGGCAGTGGAGCCACAAGCCGCCATGTTTATAATTTCCTTCTTGCCTGGGCAGCCGTGTAATCATATCTCTTTGATCTGGTTCTGCAGCTTGTTTGGTTGGCACCGTGCCTTCAGTAATGCGATTCGCGCCTCGCGTGTAGATTAAGGGCCTGTGCCACTTGGGCGTCATTTGTGCCTCATTTACGCGTCATATGTAAAATAAGTCGACGCCTCGTGATGCGCGATGTCGCACGCAAATCACGTCTGGTGCGCGTTGCGTCATTAGAATACCCTGCGGCGCGCGGCAACGCATGGTTACACACGATGACGCACGGTGACGTAACCATGCGTCACCACGCGATACACGTGAGACATCGGGACGCCGCCATACGACGCCATTGCATCAGCGAGCGCCGCCATTGCGTCAGAGTGCGTACGCGATACGTCACGCAGGAAGCGCGCGAGGATTTTGTTACACTGCGAAATCCTGGGGCGCCGCACAATACCGCGCGCCTCCGCACGCGATTCCACGCCTCACCATGCTCGGTGCGTGTGCCACCCACGCACACCCCACGCGTCGACCTATTTTACATACATCGCGCAAATGAGGCGCAAATGGGACAGGCCCTTTCGTGCAAAGTTGGATCTCCTCCTTAAAAAAAAAAGGAGGGGAGGCAAGATCTCCCTTTTCCAATTTTTTTTTCCCTCTCTCTTTCTCTCTCTCTCTCTCTCCCCCTGCAGCTCGGTCAACTCGGTGTGATTTTGTTCAAGGCTTCTATTTTACTCCCCATGCCCGAGCGTTTAGTCAGGTGAAGCTTTTAATCGCTCGGGGAAGACAGGCCTGTAGTTTGTGTGTAGGAAGGAATTGCAGGTGCTGGTTTACGCCGGAGATGGACACAAAGTACTGGAGTAACTCAGCGGGTCAGGCAGCATCTCTGAACAAAAGGAATAGGTGACGTTTTCGGGTCCAAACCCTGGTGCTGTCTGTACGGAGTTTGCACGTTCTCCCCGTTAACCGCGTGGGTTTTCTCCGGGTGCTCCGGTTTCCTCCCACACTCCAAAGAGGTACAGGCTTGTAGGCTAATTGACTTTGGAATAAATTGTAAATTGTCCCTAGTGTGTGTGTGTCGGATAGTGATGGGTGCGCAGGGATCGCTGGTCACGCGGACTCGGTGGACCGAAGGGTCCGTTTCCGCGCGGTACCTTGAAACTAAACAAAGCGAAAATCCCAAAGACAAAATGCGTAGGCAGGAACTGCAGATGCTGGTTTACATGGAAGATAGTATCAAAAATGCTGGAGTAACTCGCAGGAATTTGTGTCCCCAATCCCAAAGACGTGCGGGTTGGTAAGTTCAACCTCCTCCGCAAAATCGCCCCTCAACTGTTGGGGGTGGAGGAGCAAATGGAATAACAAAACTAGTGTGAACGGGTGATCGATGGTCAGTGTGGTCTCAATGGCCAGAAGGGCCAGTTGTGCCTCTAAACCAAAACATATGGACTCAACAAGATTAATGATGGGATAAAAAGCCGTCAAGAGCAGTTGGTTTGTCTTACGAGTGTCCACTTCAAGAAGCAAGTCTGTTTTCTTTATGTTGTCGCAGAAGTGGCTTAATTGGTAGCTTCCTGTTTGTGTCAGAAGGTTCGAGGTTTAATGGCCGCATCGTATACCTGTGTCTTGTCAAAAGTGCGCCTGTGTTAGCAACATCTGCGAATGCAATGTTAAACCTGCTGCCCCGGGTCCCTGTTCACAGATATCACCAGAGTCACACAAACACAGAAACAGGCCCTTCATCACACCAAGCTGGCCATTGCACCCATCTATACTAACCCTGTTTAAGAAGGAACTGCAGATGCTGGAAAATCGAAGGTAGACAAAAGTGCTGGAGAAACTCAGCGGGTGCGGCAGCATCTATGGAAATAGGCAACGTTTGCGTCCCGAAACGTTGCCTGTCTCCTTCGCTCCATTAGATGCTGCTGCACCCGCTGAGTTTCTCCAGCACTTTTGTCTAAACCTCGATACTAACCCTATTTATCTGCACTGGAAACGGGCTATCTATCACGAATCCAAAGTGTTTTATTGTCCTATGTCCCAGATACAACAATGAAATTCTTACTTGCTACAGCAACAACAGAATATGTAAACATAGCGCACTGTAAACAATTAATAAACGGGAAAAAAGTTAAGTGTGTGTGTATATACATAATAGACTTGTTTGTGTGTGTGTGTATCTATTTATATATTCACACACACGCACGCACACACGCACAAAATGCTGGAGTAATAGACAATAGACAATAAGTGCAGGAGGAGGCCATTCGGCCCTTCGAGCCAGCACCGCCATTCAATGTGATCATGGCTGATCATCCCCAATCAGTACCCCGTTCCTGCCTTCTCCCCATATCCCCTGACTCTGCTATCTTTAAGAGCCCTATCTAGCTCTCTCTTGAAAGCATCCATCGCCCCCTGAGGCAGAGAATTCCACAGACTCGCCACTCTCTGTGAGAAAAAGTGTTTCCTCGTCCCCGTTCTAAATGGCTTACCCCTTATTCTTAAACTGTGACCCCCTGGTTCTGGACTTCCCCCAACATCAGGAACATGTTTCCTGCCTCTAGCGTGTCCAAGCCCTTAATAATCTTATATGTTTCGATGAAGATAGCATTGTACATAAAATGATGAGACCCGTAGATAGGGTAGACAGTCAGAACGTTTTTTCCCAGGATGGAAAAATAAAATACTAGATGGCGCAGCTTTAAGGCAAGATGGGGAAAAATGCAAAGGAGATGTGTGGGGAACCTATTTTTCACAGGGGGTGGTGGGTGCCTGGAACACGCTGTCAGGGGGGGTGGTGGGTGAGACAGGTGTGATAGTGTTGTGTGAGAGACTTTAGCAGAGGCACATGGATACGCAGGGAATGGAGGGATATGTTTCATGTGCAGGTAGATAAGTGATGGACTTGGCATCAAGTCCAGCACAGACATTGTGGGCCGAAGGGCCTGTTCTTGAGCTGTGCCGTTCTATGTTATAGAGCCATAGAGTGATACAATGCAGAAAAGGGCCCTTCGCCCCAACCTGCCCACACTGGCCAACATGTCCCAGCTACACTAGTCCCACCTGCCTGTGTTTGGTCCATATCCCTCCAAACCTGTCCTATCCGTGTACCAGTCCAAGAGTTTCTTAAACATTGCGATAGTCCCAGCCTCAACGACCTCCTCTGGCAGCTGGTTCCGTACACCCACCACCCTCTGTGTGAAATAGTTACCCCTCAGATTCCTATTCAATCTTTTCCCCTTCACCTTGAACCCCATGTCCTCTGGTCCTCGTTCCCCTACTCTGGGCAAGAGACTCTGTGCATCTACCCGATCTATTCCTGTCATGGTTTTATACACTAAAATCGTGTATGTTCTATCGCAGCAAATATTGAGAAGGCTACTCAAATGATAGCTCCAAAAAGCTCTGCATTCATCGCCTCATGGTCATTTGATTTCTAAAATTCAGACGCTAAACGGCGGCGATTGTTCCGGTGGGCGGCGCGACTCTCGTCACAGCGGCCTCTGCAGTCCGTCTGTCTTCTTCTATTTTTTGTCTCGTTTGAGTGTAGTTAGTGTTTTTTTTTAGCTGGGTATGTGTGGGGGGGGGGGGGGGGGGGTGGGGGAAACTTTTAAAATCTTTCCCCTGTACGGAGGACCCGACCTTTCCTCTGTCGGGTCTCCGTTGCCGTTGGGGCCTAGCACCGTGGAGCGGCCTCCAACCGGACCTGGGGCTCCAGTCGTGGAGCATGCGGCCTACTCACCGTCGTGGAGCTGGCCGAGTTCGGAACGGGAAGGGCTGTGGTGGCGCGCTGGTGCTGCCCGACCCCGGAGATTCGGAGGCTCCAGCTTCAGGCCGGTGGACGGTAACACCGGGAGCTCGCGGGTCCCTGGTGGGAGACCGCTTTTCGGAGCTCCCGCGGCAGCAACTTCTCCCGCCCGAGTTGCGGGGTTGAAGATGACCTGGAGCGGGGCCTTACATCGCCCGGCTCGGCTTTAATGGCCGCGGACTTGCTAGCGCCCGCTGGGGGCTCCAGCATCAAGACCCGGAGCGGGGCCTTGCATCGCCCGGCGCGGCCTAAATGGCTACGGGACTTATTTACCATCGCCCGCTGGGGGCTTTGACTCTGACATTGGGAGGAAAATGGGGATTGCAGGGGAGAGATAAGACTTTGCCTTCCATCACAGTGAGGAGGAGATTCACTGTGATGGATGTCTGTGTCAATTGTGTTGTGTCTTGGTTCTTTTCTTGTTTGTGTAACTGCAGAAACTAAATTTTGCTTGAACCTCAACGAGGTTCAAATGACAATAAACGGTATTGCATTGTATTGTAAACCTTGCCACGGTTTATGTTTCCAGCGGACTCATTCCAGGATTCTTTGGAAATGCAAAGGGAAATATTAGTGAGCGGGGAAATTTGTCAATCCTGCGGTTCTGACGGGAACGTTAGTCATGAGGTGGTACTTCTGGTTAAACTGTCTGCATTAGGACTTGTGGTGGCGCAGCGGTAGAGTTGCTGCCTCACAGCGCCGGGGACCCGGGTTGGATCCTGACTGCGGGTGCTGTCCGTGCGGAGTTTGCACGTTGTCCCCGTGGCCTGCGTGGGTTTTTCTCCGGGAAGCACCGGTTTCCTCCCACACTCCCAAAGACGCGCAGGTTTGTTGGTTAGTTGTCTCCTGTAAATTTCCACTCGTGTTGCATAGGCTAGTGCTGGCGTACGGGGCGATCGCTGTTCGGCGCGGACGCGGTGGGCCGAAGGGCGTGTTTCCTCGCCGTATAGAAACACAGAAAACAGGAGGAGGCCATTCGGCCCTTCGAGCCAGCACCGCCATTCATTGTGATCATGGCTGATCGTCCCAATCAATAACCCGTGCCTGCCTTCTCCCCATATCCCTTGACTCACCAGCCCCTAGAGCTCTATCCAACTCTCTCTTAAATCATCCAGTGATTTGGCCTCCACTGTGGCAGGAATTCCACAAATTCACAACTCTCTGGGTGAAAAAGTTTTTCTCACCTCAGTCTTAAATGACCTCCCCTTTATTCTAAGACTGTGGCCCCTGGTTCTGGACTCGCCCAACATTGGAACATTTTCCCTGCATCTAGTTTGTCTCTGAAGACCACTGACTGAGTGCCTTCGGACACTTGTGGCCGAAGGGCCCGTTTCGTGCTGTGCCCTGAAGTCTAAAGTCAAGAACGGCTCTTCCTCCAAATTCGCTGAAGTTCTAACCCTAACCCCAGCAACCACCGGATGTAAAGCAGTAACTGCGGGTGTGAAGTTACCTAAGCCACTTTCAGCCTCGATACCCGTCATGGCCTGAACTAAAGATAGACACAAATTGCTGCAGAGTACAGTAGCTCAGCGGGTCAGGCAGCATCTCCGGAGAATAAGAATCGGTGAAGTTACGGCTCGAGACCCATCCACAGACCTACTCCTTTCACCACCAGAGATGCTGCCCGGACCCACCGAGTTGCACTCGCCGCCTATTCTCGGTATGAACCAGCATCTGCAGTTCCTTCCAACACTTCCAACACATTGAACGGAATTAAGATCTATCTGAAGTACGCTGGTTGAACTATACATAGTCCAATCAATTCCCCACTTCCTCTGGCCGCCATCCGTGTCATTTGGGCCACCACAATCTCGTCAACTTTATTTCTCTCTCTTTTTCCACAAAGCCCCGAGTGAAACAAACCTCGCTGTGTTGGAAGTTCCCCTCCAACTGTTGCACAAAGGACTTGTGTGAAGTTACTCAGTGACAAGCACAAATCTTCCCAACGAGGGGTTCAATTCCCATGGGGAGCCACGGACAGCAGCAGTAGAGTGATACAGTGCGTGAACAGGCCCTTCGGCCCAACTTGCCCACGTCGACCAACATTACTGGTTCGGTTCCATTCTGTTTAGTCGTTTTTTTGCACAAAGTCCGCGAGCACGGCCACTTTTCATTTCACTGCACATCCCGTATGTGCATGTGATGAATAAACTTGTCCCATCTGCACCAGTCCCACCTGCCTGCATTTGGCCCATATCCCTCGCAACCTGCCCTATCCACGTACCTGTGTAACACTTAAACATTGTGATAGTCCCGAACTCAACTGCCTCCTCGTTCCATACACCCACCACCCACCCACCCATCAGTTCAGTTCAGTTTATTGTCACGTGTACCAAGGTACAGCGAAAAGCTTTTGTTGCGCGCTAACCAGTCAGCGGGAAGACAATACAAGATAAGGGAATAACGTTTAACGTCCGAGGATCACCACTGAGGCAGGCGGTAGCTCGGGGCCGCTCTCTAGTTGTTGGTAGGATGGTTCAGTTGCCTGGTAACAGTTGGGAAGAAACGGTCCCTGAAGCTGGAGGTGTGCGTTTTCCCACTGCACAGTTACCCCTCAGATTCCTATTCAAGGGTCTGTCCCTAATATCTATGTTTCTATGTCCCAGATTTTGAACATTTCACATTCTACACTAGTCCCACCTGCCTGTGTTTGGCCCAAATATCCCTCCAAACCTGTCCCATCCAATCGCACCTGTCTGAATGTTTCTTAAACCTTGCGTTAGTCCCAGCCTCAACTCTCTCCACCGGCAGCTCGTTCCATCCACCCAGCACCCTTTGTGTGAAAAAAAGTTACCCCCTCAGATTCCAATAAATGCTGTTCCCCCTGCACCACCAACCTATGCGCCTACTATTCTCGATTCCCCCAATCTGTGCAAGAAATATTTTATAACCATATAACAATTACAGCACGGAAACAGGCCTTCTCGGCCCTTCCAGTCCGTGCCGACCATTTATTTTCCCCTAGTCCCATCCACCTGCACTCAGACCATACCCCTCCATTCCCTTCCCGTCCATATACCTATCCACTTTACTTTTAAATGTTAAAATCGATCCTGCCTCCACCACTTCTGCTGGAAGATCATTCCACACAGCCACCACTCTCTGAGTGAAGAAGTTCCCCCTCATGTTACCCCTAAACTTCTGTCCCTTAATTCTCATGTCAATGAGATTCCCCTACTCTGGGCAAGAGACTCTACCCGATCTACACCTCTCATGATTTTACACACCCCTATAAGATCACCCCTCATCCTCCTGCGCTCCAAGGAACAGAGCCCCAGCCTGCTCAACCTCTCCCGATCACTCAGGCCCTCGAGTCCTGGCAACATCCTCGTAAATCTTAATCTGCACCCTTTCCGGCTTGACGACATCGTTCCTATAACACGGTGCCCAGAACTGAACACAATGCTCGAAATGCGGGAAGGGTGGGGAGGGGGGGGGGGGGGGGGCGGGGGGGGTTCTGCAGTTAAAGTCTGACGTGTGTTTGCCGATGTTGATGGTGAATTGGGAGACTTTAGATTCACTGGAAGTCAGTCAGTGTATTGTGGTCACTTGTTTAGACTGGGCACTTCATTTCCTGCCTGTGGCTTCTTCTCAATGCTTTCCCACACTCCTATACAGGGCTTTGTTTACTGTGCCTTATCAACCCATCTCATCCCCCTCTTCCTTTTGTTTCCTTGACCTTTGACACCTCGCCCCTCTCTCACCTCTCCCCTCTCTCCCCTCTCCCCTCTCCCCTCTCCCCTCTCACCTCGCCCCTCTCCCCTCTCCCCTCTCACCTCTCCCCTCTCCCCTTTCACCTCTCCCCTCTCACCTCGCCCCTCTCCCCTCTCCCCTCTCACCTCTCCCCTCTCCCCTTTCACCTCTCCCCTTTCACCTCTCCTCCCTCCCCTCTGCCCTCTCCCCTCTCCCCTCTCTCACATCTCACATCTCCCCTCTCCCCTCTCTCACCTCTCCCCTTTCACCTCTCCCCTCTCCCCTCTCCCCTCTCCCCTCTCCCCTCTCTCACCTCTCCCCTCTCACCTCTCCCCTTTCACCTCTCCCCTTTCACCTCTCCCCTTTCACCTCTCCCCCCTCCCCTCTCCCCTCTCCCCACTCCCCTCTCTCACCTTTCACCTCTCCCCTCTCCCCTCTCCCCTCTCCTCTCTCCCGTCTCCCCTCTCACCTCTCCCCTTTCACCTCTCCCCTCTCTCACCTCTCACCTTTCACCTCTCCCCTTTCACCTCTCCCCTTTCACCTCTCCCCTTTCCCCTCTCCCCCTCCCCCCCCCCTCCCCCCTCTCCCCTTAACCTCATGCCCTCTAGTTCTCGAATTCCCCTACTCTGGGCAAGAGACTCTGTGCATCTACCCGATCTAATCCTCTCATGATTTCGCACGCCTCTATAAGATCACCCCTCATCCTCCTGCGCTCCAAGGAATTGAGTCCAAGCCTGATCAACCTCTCCTGATAGCTATGTTCCTGATGTTGGGGGAGTCCAGAACCAGGGGCCACAGTTTAAGAATAAGGGGTAAGCCATTTAGAACGGAGACGAGGAAACACTTTTTCTCACAGAGAGTTGTGAGTCTGTGGAATTCTCTGCCTCAGAGGGCGGTGGAGGCCGGTTCTCTGGATGCTTTCAAGAGAGAGCTAGATAGGGCTCTTAAAGATAGCGGAGTCAGGGGATATGGGGAGAAGGCAGGAACGGGGTACTGATTGGGGATGATCAGCCATGATCACATTGAATGGCGGTGCTGGCTCGAAGGGCCGAATGGCCTACTCCTGCACCTATTGCCTATTGCCTGTTGGCCCTCGAGTCCTGGCAACATCCTCGTAAATCTTCCCGTTCCAGCTTGACAACGGGGTGGAAGATTGCAACCTTCACCTGGTCCGCCCTGTTTCGACTAATGCAATCAACTCGACGTGCACAAACGGAAGACCAAACAGAACGAGTTGTGCGACAACTCTAGGCTGTGCACGCCACACGCAAGAAGAAGAAGGGCGACAACATCTTTTCCATAACACGGTGCCCAAAACTGAACTCAATACTCTAAATGTGGCCTCACCGACGTCTTATATAACTGCAACATGACCTCCCAATGACTATACTGAATACTGTAATCTGTACATAGTCTAATCGTGTGTCAAACAACAATGAAAGTACAACATGATCTGGAGAAATATTAGATACAGGATATATCGCAGGTGCTGGCATCTTGGGGCTGCCTGATCCTCAGCAGATCAGGCAGCATCTGTGGGGGGGAGTGGATTGGCAATGTCCATTCATCAGTAGTGATCCGAAATAATATATGTCCATTCCAGGGCCCTAGTGAGACCACACCTGGAGTATTGTGTGCAGTTTTGGTCCCCTAATTTGAGGGAGAACATTCTTGCTATTGAGGGAGGGCAGCGTAGGTTTACAAGGTTAATTCCCGGGATGGTGGGACTGTCATATGCTGAGAGAATGGAGCGGCTGGGCTTGTACACTCTGGAATTTAGAAGGATGAGAGGAGATCTTATTGAAACATATGTTAAGGGTTTGGACACGCTAGAGGCAGGAAACATGTTCCCGATGTTGGGGGAGTCCAGAACCAGGGGCCACAGTTTAAGAATAAGGAGTAGGCCATTTAGACGGAGGTGTTTTCTCACAGAGAGTTGTGGAATTCTCTGCCTCAGAATACTCTCTGGATGCTTTCAAGAGAGGGCTGGATAGGGCTCTTAAAGATGGCTAATGATGAACAGATACTCTGAAATATAGAGGGTTACACAAAAAGCTGGAGAAACTCAGCGGGTGCAGCAGCATCTAAGGAGCGAAGGAGATAGGCGATGTTTCGGGTCGAGACCCTTCTTCAAAAATAGTCAGGAAAGAGGCAGGAAACATGTTCCCGATGTTGGGGGAGTCCAGAACCAGGGGGGCCACAGTTTAAGAATAAGGGGTAAGCCATTTAGAACAGGGACGAGGAAACACCTTTTCTCACAGAGAGTGGTGAGTCTGTGGAATTCTCTGCCTCAGAGGGCGGTGGAGGCCGGTTCTCTGGATGCTTTCAAGAGAGAGCTCTTAAAGATAGCGGAGTCAGGGGATATGGGGAGAAGGCAGGAACAGGGTACTGATTGAGGATGATGAGCCATGATCACATTGAATGGCGGTGCTGGCTCGAAGGACTCCTGCACCGAGTATCTATTGTCTATTCCCTCCCTAGATGCTGCCTGACCCGCTGAGTTTAGTTTAGTTTAGTTTCGAGATAGTGTGGAAACGGGCCCTTCGGCCCATCGAGTCCGCGCCGGCCATCGATCTTCAATTCTCACTGGCTCCATGTTATCCAACTTAGTCATCCACTCCGTACACACAAGGAGCATGTTAGTGGAACCAGACGCCTATATTCGGTCTAAAACCACTGGCATGAGCAGTTCCTTCCTCCAACGCACCATGCCCGGCTCACTTTCTTGTTCTAAAGGGCCTGTCCCACTTGGCCGATTTTTTTTGTCAGCATCATTGACAGACGTATCAGGGCACCGGTAAATTCGCGGCGTGATGGCGTTTGACGCGCGCCGTTTTTTCGAGTGTTGCGGCATTTTTTTTTTGCGTCGCCGCCGGATTTTGAAATGGTCAAAAACTTTTGCCGACCCTGATATGTCGCCGAAAAAAATCGGCAATTCAGTGGGGCAGGCCCTTTAAGTGTGACTCGCGACTTAATCTGTTTGTTGCTGCGAAGACACTTAACCCAGTTCTGTGTTTAACCTCTTTGGACTTTAATAGCCATGAGCAAACATTTTCATTTGCAAAGGGATGAACTGCTCTCTCTGAATGGCCTGGGTGCCTGGGCCATTACCTGGGTCTTTCAAAGATGAATAATTGACTGAGGCTGAAGGGAGAAAAAAAAAACGAAGAGGCCCCAATGCTTTAAAATCCACCTAAGTACGCAGATGCTTATCCGCCCAAAAGCTTCCTTATCTCTGGGCCAGAAGGCTTAAAGGCAGCTCATTGTGTTACATCCGGCGGTATTAAGGGCCTGTCCTACTTGGCGATTGTTTCAGCCACCGAAAAATTCGTGGCGTGATGGCGTATTGACGCGCGGTGTTTTTTCGAGTGTCGCAGCATTTTCTTTTTGCCACCGACGACGGATTTTGAAATGTTCAAAATCTTTTGGCGACACTGATATGAAGCCTCGCTGAAAATATCGCCAATTGGGACAGGGCCTTTAATCTGAACTGATTCAAGCTGGTCAGAAAGTGGTCCCAACATACTCACCTTTCCTTCACTCTGAAGGAAGGGTCTCCACCCGAAACGGCTCGATCTCTCTCCAGGGATGCTGCCCGTCCCGCTGAGTTACTCTGAGCTTTTCGTGTCTATCTTCGGTTTAAACATAGAAACATAGAAATTAGGTGCAGGAGTAGGCCATTCGGCCCTTCGAGCCTGCACCGCCATTCAATGTGATCATGGCTGATCATCCAACTCAGTATCCCGTACCTGCCTTCTCTCCATACCCTCTGATCCCCTTAGCCACAAGGGCCACATCTAACTCCCTCTTAAATATAGCCAATGAACTGGCCTCAACTACCCTCTGTGGCAGAGAGTTCCAGAGACCCACCACTCTGTGTGTGAAAAAAGTCCTTCTCGTCTCGGTCCTAAAGGATTTCCCCCTCATCCTTAAGCTGTGACCCCTTGTCCTGGACCTCCCCAACATCGGGAACAATCTTCCTGCATCTAGCCTGTCCAACCCCTTAAGAATTTTGTAAGTTTCTATAAGATCCCCTCTCAATCTCCTAAATTCTAGAGAGTATAAACCAAGTCTATGCAGTCTTGCTTCATAAGACAGTCCTGACATCCCAGGAATCAGTCTGGTGAACCTTCTCTGCACTCCCTCTATGGCAATAATGTCCTTCCTCAGATTTGGAGACCAGAACTGTACGCAATACTCCAGGTGTGGTCTCACCAAGACCCTATACAACTGAAGTAGAACCTCCCTGCTCCTATACTCAAATCCTTTTGCTATGAAAGCTAACATACCATTGGCTTTCTTCACTGCCTGCATCTGCAGTTCCAGCATCTGCAGTTCCTTCGTACACACTTCACTCCAGCCTTACCTGAAGATAGGCACTAAATGTTCAAGAAGGGACTGCAGATGCTGGAAAATCGAAGGTAGACAAAAGTGCTGGAGAAACTCAGCGGGACAGGCAGCATCTATGGAGCGAAGCAAATAGGCAACGTTTCGGACCGAGACGTCGCCTATTTCCTTCGCTCCATAGATGCTGCCACACCCGCTGAGTTTCTCCAGCAATTTTGTCTACCTATGATAGACACTAAATGCCTATGATAGACACTCAGTGGGACAGGCAGCATCTCTGGAGAAAAAGGAATGGGTGACGTTTCGGGTCGAGAACCCCCCGCACCCCCCCTGACAAACTTCTACCCTCTTTAGAGCAAAGTTTCTAACTGCCAAAGGTATACCCACCTTACCTGTTTGGGTGGGCAGCCATCAGATCATAAGTGATAGGAGCAGAATTTGGCCATTCGGCCCATCAAGTCTGCTTCCCCCATTCAATCATGGCTGATCTATCTCTCCCTCTCAACCCCATTCTCCTGCCTTCTCCCCATAACCCCTGACATTGGAAATTGCAGACAGGGAGTTTTTTTTTCATTCCGTTTAGTTTATTGACACGTGTAGGAAGGAACTGCAGGTGTTGGTTCAAGGCCGGATCTCTGGATGCTTTCAAGAGGGAGCTAGATAGGGCTCTTAAAGATAGCGGAGTCAGGGGATATGGGGAGAAGGCAGGAGAATGGGGTTCTCCCTTCGAGCCAGCACCGCCACTCAATGTGATCATGGCTGATCATCCCCAATCAGTACCCCGTTCCTGCCTTCTCCCCATATCCCCTGACTCCGCTATCTTTAAGAAACCTATCTAGCTCTCTCTTGAAAGCATCCAGAGAACCGGCCTCCACCGCCTTCTGAGGCAGAGAATTCCACAGACTCACCACTCTCTGTGAGAAAAAGTGTTTCCTCGTCTCTGTTCTAAATGGCTTACTCCTTATTCTTAAACTGTGGCCCCTGGTTCTGGACTCCCCCAGCATCGGGAACATGTTTCCTGCCTCTGCGTGTCCAAACCTTTAACAATCTTATATGTTTCAATGAGATCCCCTCTCATCCTTCTAAACTCCTTCAGGAAGGAGATGGGGAGGTATTTATTTAATTAGATGGTGGTGAATCTAACAATCACAGTCGGTGGAAGTGATTATTCAAACTCCGCACAGACGGCAGCCGAGGTGTGGATCGAATCCGGGTCTCTGGCGCTGTGAGGCAGTGGCTCTACTCGCTGTGCCACCATGCCATGTCTGAGGGAGCGGGGAGATGGGGGGGGTGGGGGAGGGTGGTGGGAGGGTGGAACAAGAGGCCAGTTCTCCCTCTAACAATCTAATAATAGAGAACTCCACAGACTCACAACTCTCTGTGAGAAAAAGTGTTTCCTCATCTCCGTTCTAAATGGCTTACCCCCCCTTATTCTTAAACTGTGGACCCTGGTTCTGGACTCACCGAACATCGGGAACATGTTTCCTGCCTCTAGCGTGTCCGAACCCTTAATAATCTTATATGTTTCAATAAGATCCCCTCTCATCCTTCTAAATTCCAGAGTGTACAAGCCCAGCCACTCCATTCTCTCAGCATACGTAGCCGAGTCCTTGATGATGCTGCTGGCCTTGCCGAGGCAGCGTGAGGTGTAAGTGCAGTCGGTGGAAGGGAGGTGGGTTTGTGCGATGGTCCCCCTTTTTATTTTGAACTGCCAAGGGTATCCCCAACGTGATGGGCATTCGAAACGCAGGCAGGGGAAAGATTGAAAACCGAGGCCATTAACGTGACCCTGGCAGATCAATATCTAATGAGGTTTAAAAGCAACCCTGCTTAAAGATGAGCCGGTAGTTAGCGTCCTCATTTTCCTTGATAAAGGGGCAGAGGGTGCTGACAGGAAGGTCAGCGCCGAATTGCCTCGTGTCTGTTAGCGCCTTAATTAGCAATTGTTCGCCAAACAAAGCACATCTTATCGTTCGGCTGACCATAAAACTCACCCCAGCTCTGAAGCAGCCGCTATGTTGTTGTGGAAAAATGACTTTGGTTCCCCCCTGTCAATGTCCCTTTCATTCAATGCAAAACGCTGGCCATCGAGTCAAGGATGAGGCCAAGAATGAGAGGGGATCTTATTGAAACATATACGTTTATTAAGGGTTTGGACGCGCTAGAGGCAGGAAACGTGTTCCCGATCTGAAGAAGGGTCTCGACCCGAAACGTCGCCTATCTCCTTCGCTCCTTAGATGCTGCTGCACCCGCTGAGTTTCTCCAGCTTTTTGTGTAACCCTCGATTCTCCAGCATCTGCAGTTCCTTCTTTAACAGCTTGTTCCCGATGTTGGGGGAGCCCAGAACCAGGGGCCACAGTTTAAGAATAAGGGGTAGGCCATTTAGAACGGAGACGAGGAAACACGTTTTCTCACAGAGAGTGGTGAGTCTGTGGAATTCTCTGCCTCAGAGGGCGGTGGAGGTCGGTTCTCTGGATGCTTTGAAGAGAGAGCTCTTAAAGATAGCGGAGTCAGGGGATATGGGGAGAAGGCAGGAACGGGGTACTGATTGGGGATGATCAGCCATGATCACATTGAATGGCGGTGCTGCCTTGATGGGCCGAATGGCCTACTCCTGCACCTATTGTCTATTGTCTATTGAGTCATAGAGTGATACAGCCCTTCAGCCCAACTTGCCAACATGTCCCAGCTACACTAGTCCCTCTAAACCTGTCCTATCCATGTACCTGTTCTAACTGTTTCTTAAATAATGCAATAGTCCCTGCCCCAACTACCTCCTCTGGCAGCTCACTGCATACCCCCTCCATGGGTGAAAAAGTTACCCCTCAGGTTCCTATTAAACCTTTCCTCCCTCACCTTAAACCTGTGTCCTCTGGTTCCGATTCCCCTACTCTGGGCAAGAGACTCTGTGCGTCTGCCCGATCTATTCCTCTCATGATGTTATACACTTAATAGTGCCTTCATTCTTGTGCCCTCTGGTTCTCGGCCTGACCCAAGGGTGGCTGGGTGCCTGGAACGAGATGCCGGAGGAGGTAGTTGAGGCTGGGACCATCCCAACGTATAAGAAACATTTAGACAGGTACATGGATAGGACAGGTTTCGAGGGATGTTGGCCAAACGCAGGCAGGTGGGACTAGTGCAGATGGGGCGTGATGGTCGGCGTGGGCAAGTTGGGCCGAAGGGCCCGTTTCCACGAGTCACACCTCTGCTCCCCTCTCCCATCAGGCAAGAGGTACAGAAGTGTGAATGCGGGGAGGACTTAAATTATGCATTTTATTAATTATGCTACAGCTGGAAACATGGGGCATGTTGGATGGGGCATGTTGGATGGGGCTTGTTGGATGGGGCATGTTGGATGGGGCATGTTGGATGGGGCATGTTGGATGGGGCACGTTGGATGGGGCATGTTGGATGGGGTATGTTGGATGGGGCATGGTGGATGGGGCATGTTGGATGGGGCATGGTGGATGGGGCACGTTGGATGGGGCATGTTGGATGGGGCATGTTGGATGGGGCATGTTGGATGGGGCATGTTGGATGGGGCATGGTGGATGGGGCATGTTGGATGGGGCATGTTGGATGGGGCATGTTGGATGGGGCATGTTGGATGGGGCTTGTTGGATGGGGCATGTTGGATGGGGCATGTTGGATGGGGCATGTTGGATGGGGCATGTTGGATGGGGCATGTTGGATGGGGCATGTTGGCCGGTGTGGGCATGTTGGATGGGGCATGTTGGATGGGGCATGTTGGATGGGGCACGCTGGATGGGGCACGCTGGATGGGGCACGCTGGATGGGGCATGGTGGATGGGGCATGTTGGATGGGGCATGTTGGCCGGTGTGGGCAAGTTGGATTGAAGGGCCTGTTTCTGCATTGTTCGGCAGTGATCCCAGTAGGATGACTAATGTAGATGGGGCACGTTAGTCGCAGTGTGGGCAAGCTGGGCCTATTTCCATGCTGTATGACCCCATGACCTCTCGGCCGCTAATCTAACCCCTTGACAGCGACGGCCTTATTAAATTAATTAGGGCCTGTCAGATCAAACACAGTACCTTGAGAGGCAGGTCCCAGGGATGAGCACTGCTTAGGAGAGTGAGGTGGGACGGTCAGCAAGGTGATCAAAGCATCTCCTTATCTTGTCTTTCATTACCATGGGTCATAGCTTCTCTTTTGTTTTGGATGCAGGCAGATCCATTTCCTAGCGAGCATTCCAGTACGCAGGGTCCCTTGCTCACGTCCGACTTCCAATTAGTCCAGCAGGAGAGAGTGAACTGGCCTCTTGCTCCCCCCCCTCCCACCAACCCCCCCCTCCCCCCCATACCTCCCCGCTCCCTCAGACATGGCATGGTGGCACAGCGAGTAGAGCCACTGCCTCACAGCGCCAGAGACCCGGGTTCAATCCCCACCTCGGCTGCCGTCTGTACGGATTTTGAATAATCACTTCCACCGACTGTGATTATTAAGGGTTTGGACACGCTAGAGGCAGGAAACATGTTCCCGATGTTGGGGGAGTCCAGAACCAGGGGCCACACAGTTTAAGAATAAGGTGCAAGCCATTTAGAACGGAGATGAGGAAACACTTTTTCACCCAGAGAGTTGTGAGTCTGTGGAATTCTCTGCCTCAGAGGGCAGTGGAGGCCGGTTCTCTGGATGCTTTCGAGGGAGAGCTAGGTAGGGCTCTTAAAGATAGCGGAGTCAGGGGATATGGGGAGAAGGCAGGAACGGGGTGCTGATTGGGGACGATCAGCCATGGCGGTGCTGGCTCAAAGGCCCGAATGGCCTACTCCTGCACCTGTTGCCTATTGTCACGTGTACCCGGCTACAGTGAACAAGCTCTTTTACTTTAGTTCATTTAAGAAGAGCAAAAGGCATAGAAATTAAGAAGGGGCGACACGGTGGCGCAGCGGTAGAGTTGCTGCCTCACAGCGCCAGAGTCCTGGGGTTCAATCCTGACTGCAGGTGCTGTTTGTGCAGAGTTTGCACGTTCTCCCCGTGACCTGCGTGGGTTTTTCCCAGATGCTCCAGTTTCCTCCCACACGCCAAAGACGTACAGGTTTGTAGTTTACTATGATTATTATTATTAAACTTTATTTCAGACTCGAGGTCCAGACAAGAGGCTCCATAAAATAAAATACACTGCAAATAAGAGCGTCATAAAATACATGTACACACTCAGTAAACTACATTGGAGCATCACAAATTATATACAAAAAAACACACTACATGATTTAAAATCCAGAATGAAAAGATAGATCAGTGTCCCTCAACGATAGTAACTTGGACACGAGGGAGAATATTTACCAAAGCCAATTAACCTACAAACCTCTTCGGGGTGATCGCTGGTCAGCGCCGACCCGGTGGGCCGAAGGGCCTGTTTCCGCGCTGTATCTCCAAACTAAACTAAACTATGTACTGAAGTCCACGCACGGAAATCGCTATCAAATCATGCGGAGGACACAATTTTCTGGCACACACAAACACACGCGCGCGCGCACACACACACGCGAGGCTTCGGTCGTGGGCCCTGCGGACGGTAACATCGGGAGCTGACCTGGTTGGTGGCCGACTGAACTCCAGCAACAGCGGCTTAGTCTGCCCAGAATCGTGGGGCTTGAATCGGCCCGTTCGCGGGGCCTTTCATCGGCTTCAACATCGGGAGCCTCGATCGCCTCGATTCAGCAGTTTAATTTTTAGCCGCGCCGGGCGCTGAAAGTTCCCGCGAACGGGCCGATTCAGCACTTAGAAAGCGTCTGATAAAGTCTGGATTACAAAACATGGGGGGGAGCGGTTTGTCCCCAACCTCTCAAAGCAGGGGGAAGGGGCAGTCCCCCCTGTCCCCCCCAGGATTTCCACCCCTGCTGAAGTCTGACGAATGGTCCAGATGCGAAACGTCACCCATCCTTTTTCCCCCCAGTGATGCTGCCTGACCTGCCGAGCTACTCCAGCACTTTGTGTCTACCTTTGAAAGATTTTAATTTTGTAATAAGGAACTACTTTTAAAAAACAATGCCAGTTGTCGAGCTGAGGTAAAAGATGACTTTGTAAACTAAAATCATCAAAGTCAATGGATCAACTTTGATGCAAAACCATGTTGTTTTGGCTCATTTATGTCACTCTGAAGCAGCAGTCTTTACTTGCAATTTTTGAATATTTGTCACTTTCTGAAGTGAGCTGTTTTTTACTCTTTGGCTTTCAATGTCCTTATCAAATTTGTAAATCATTTAAGGGGTCAATATTGGTTCAGCTGATTGCACCAGCTATAAAGCAGCCATTATCCCAACTCACTATTCGCCCTGACAGCAATATCTACAAAGCCTTAACTTTGACAAAAATATCTTGTGAAAAGTCAGAGCTGTTTTCTTCCAGTTTGGTTTTGTTCAGAGATAAAGAGCGCGGAAACAGGCCCTTAGGCCCAGCGAGTCCGCGCCGACCAGCGAGCCCCGCACATTAATGGGCCTGTCCGACTTACGCGTTTTTTTTCGGCGACAAATTTTCAACATGTTGAAAATTCCAGCGGCGACCAGAACAAGGTACGACTCTCTGGGCGACTACTCACGACCATACGGGTTTCACCCCGCGACATCTCACCATGGTGTCGCATGTATGGTCGTGGGTAGTCTCCTCAGTCTCCCAGAGTCGTACCCTATTCTGGTCGCCGCTGGGTTTTCAACATGTTGAAAATTTTCGGGGACCTGCAACGACCTATGACGGGTGCCGGCAGTCGCCGAAAAAGTTGCGTAAGTGAGACAGGCCCATGATACTATCCTACACACACTAGGGACAATTTTACATTGATATATCTACACCAAACTAACTAACCCACAAACCCGTACGTCTTTGGATTGTGGGAGGAAAACGCAGTTCCCGGAGAAATGGGGTGGGGGGGAGAACGTACAAACTCCGTACAGACAGCACCAGTAGTCGGGATTGAACCCCGGGCCTCTGGCGCTGTGAGGCAGCAACTCTACCGCTGCGCCACCGTGACATCCTAAAGGGAGTTCCGAGTCTTCAAGGGAGTTTCGAGATACAGCATGGAAACAGGCGTATCAAACAGACACTTGTGAGAGTTAGGAGCAGGGGACACTGTAAAGTGATCCGCTTGCTGACAGATCGTTGGGCTTTGCGGTTAATCCAAGGCCGCCTGAGCAGGCGATGTAGGAATTCACTTATCCTGCGGAGATCGGACTTGCTTCAAAGTACTGGAGTATTTTGAAACAGCAGAGTGTTTGTGTTACACAGCTCGCCTCTTTAATTTTCCACTTCCTGCTCCCTCTTCTTCTCCGGCACCTCTAGTGTGGTCCGCACCCTCTGTGCCAACCCAAACACACGCAACCCTCATGTTCTCCTGTTCAATTAGTTTAGAGATACAGCGCGGAAACAGTCCCTTCGGCCGGCCGAGTCCACATCGACCAGCGATCCCTGCACACACCAACACCACCCTGCACACACTGGGGAACAATTTCACATTTATATCAAGCTAATTAACCTTGTCTATTCCGCAGTTCTGCTCATTACCTATTCTTTTTATTTATTATTTATTTATTTTTTAAAAAAAATTTTGTTAGAAGTACAGTAATGTGGTACCTGATACATACATACATGTTACCATTCTTCTTATTTTTAATTTAATAATTAAAGAGCAGTGATAGGAAGACGAAAATAAAGAATGTTGAGATAGATAGACAAGCGAGCACAAACAGATAGAGAGAGAGACAGGTGTCCTAAACTTCCTGAGGCGCAACGTCCATCATTGTTCAGCTTCTGTCAAGGAGAAGCTGTATTTCACCCTCGTTAGACCTCATCTGGACTACGCAGTTGCAGCTTGGGACCCATACACTGATAAAAACATTTCATCCATCGAACGTGTCCAAAGACAGGCCGCTCGATTTGTTACTGACACCCACGAGAGAGAAGCGAGTGTCACCAAACTTCTGAATTCTCTGGGCGGGGTGGAACCCTCTCCAAGACAGACGTGAAGCTCACCGTTTGACCTGTTTTTACAAAATGTCAAATGGTCAGCTAGACATGGATCACAAGACCTACACCAACCCCAAACCAATTAGGAGCAGACGAGGGCATTCGATCCAATTTGTGGTCCCAGCCTCAAAGACAGATGCGTACAGCAATTCGTTCTTTCCACGCACTATTAAAGCATGGAATAATCTCCACCAAGCCACGGTTGCCCAGCCAGATGCAACTAAATTTAAAGTGGCACTTTCTTCCCAATAACCCTCTCTGGCTAAACCCCTCCCTTCGCCACCTCCAGTTTAAATTCCAGTTGGAATATTTTGGAGGACCAAGTAACCAAGAACCAAGAGACAAAACCCCAATGCAGAACTGATTATCTTTGGATCAATGGAAGAGGGACGTAAGCTACGTTCCAAGAAGCTCCCTTTAATTTTGGTATAAATATAATATGGTATTATTAAGTATGAATTTAAACATACTTAAATTGTGGAAAAACGCAACCACGCCAACGTTCGAAATGTGGATTTCAAATATGTCGGAAACGCTACATCTTGAAGAAATGAGATTCCTCCTACTAGGCAAAGTAGACCAATTCTTAAAGACTTGGTCTCCGTTTATCGACTTCTTACAAGCGTATGGTGCAAAATAACATAACCGTAGAAATTAAATGGCTCAGAACCGGGTGACGGATGGGTAAAGTTATTAAATGGGTAGATAGAAACATAGAAACATAGAAAATAGGTGCAGGAGTAGGCCATTCGGCCCTTCGAGCCGGCACCGCCATTCAATGTGATCATGGCTGATCATCCAACTCAGTATCCCGTACCTGCCTTCTCTCCATACCCCCTGATCCCTTTAGCCACAAGTGCCACATCTAACGCCCTCTTAAATATAGCCAATGAACTGGCCTCAACTACCTTCTGTGACAGAGAATTCCCGAGACTCACCACTCTCTGTGTAAAGAATGTTTTCCTCATTTCGGTCCTAAAGGAATTCCCCCTTATCCTTAGACTGTGACCCCTTGTTCTGGACTCCCCCAACATCGGGAACAATCTTCCAGCATCTAGCTTGTCCAACCCCTTAAGAATTTTGTAAGTTTCTATAAGATCCCCCCTCAATCTTCAAAATTCCAGCGAGTACAAGCCGAGTCTATCCAATCTTTCCTCATATGAAAGTCCTGACATCCCAGGAATCAGTCTGGTGAATCTTCTCTGTACCCCCTCTATGGCAAGGATGTCTTTCCTCAGATTTGGAGACCAGAACTGTACGCAATACTCCAGGTGTGGCCTCACCAGATCTCTCCCTTCTTTCTATTTCTCTTTTTTATTTCCAATTCCTTTAGCTCCTTATTCCCATTACCGATTCTACAGCATCCAAGTTAATGTCTCTCCTTGCTGTTGCATCAATCTCCTCTTAAACCAGCAACGCCGCCCCGTTTGTTCGTTTTGTGGGTTTTCTCCGGGTGCTCCGGCTTCCTCCCAAACTCCAAAGACGTACGGGTTTGTCGTGAATCGGCCTGGTAAAAATTGTAAATTGTCCCCAGTGTGTGTAGGATGATGCTGGCGTGCGGGCTTGTCGCTAGTCGACACGGACTGAGTGGGCCGAAGGGGTCCTGTCTGTGCACTGTATCTCTTAAATCTACAATTAAAAAAACGGTGATCCCACGAATGCAAATTTTGTTCCTTCAGCGTGTCTTTGGTTAAAGTGTCAGGTGTACCAAGGCGCAGTGAAAAGTTTTGTTTTTCATGCTATTCAAGCAAATCAGATGAAACCGTACATCAACAAATTCCAGTACAACAGGTAGAGCAAAGGGGAAGATACAGAGTGCAGAGTAGAGTTCTCAGCATTGTAGCGCATCAGTTCCACGGACAAAGTCCAATGTCCGTAATGGGGTCGCGGTGAACCCCGAGATCAAGGGTTCCCTACCTGGGGTACGTTTCCCGTCAGGGGGTACATTTCGCCTACCCAGGGGGTAAGTTTGTTGATTCCGCATCCGCACATATTTTTTTCTCATTGACTGACTGTGTCTGATTCCGGTATCTGTTCATCATTAGTTGTTCATAAATAAATGCAATGCCATTGTTATGTGCCATTAAAGTTGCCAGGGGTAAACGGGACCGAATAAAAGGTTGGGAACCTCCAATGTGCATTGTTCTCTCTAAAGGGCCTGTCCCACCAGCATGCAACTCCATGCGATGAGCGCGATCAAACTAGAAGCGGGGGGCCGCGCGGAGGTCGGGCGATCCCCCGTGCAGGGCCGTTCCCACCAGCATGCGCTTGCATGCAGCAAGCGCGACCAAACCGGCAGCGGGGGCCGCGCGGAGGTCGGGTGAGTGGCGCAACGCGGCGCAAAGTGAGGCGAACTTGGAGCGAAGTCTTCAAGGTAAGTTCGCCAGGACATAGAGGGGCACACAGAGAGGGGTACAGAGGCACACACACAGAGAGGGCCACGGAGCCACACACATAGAGGGTCACGGAGGCACCTACAGAGACGGACACGGAGGCACGACGTCGAGGCGGTGTGTAATGCGTCGAGGCGACTGCGAGCCGACAAGCCGTTGCCGCGCGGAATTTTTGAACACAGTCAGTTTTTCGGAGCCCCGCGCGATGTCGGGACGAACTCTGCACAATTCCGCACGGCTCCGGCGATCGAAGTGGGACCGGCCCCGCGACGCCGGACGGCTCAAGCGACCACGTTAGGTCGCGCTCATTGCATGGAGTTGCATGCTGGTGGGACAGACAGGCCCTTAAGGCCCTTGTTGTGACTAGCACAATGAATGCACGTCCACCATCTTGTAAGTGAGATTTTAATCTGAACAACCAACGGAAACTTCTAGAAGGTCACCTGACCTCAGTCACATTTGCGTACACATCACACCCTGCACTAGATAATGGCAGGACAGTTCAGAAGCCTGATAACAGAGGGAAACTCAAAGTTTTTAGTTTTGGAGTCAGAGCATGGAAACGGGCCCTTCGGCCCACCCAGCCCGTGCCGACCCAACGATCACCCCTTACATTAGTTCTATCCTACACACACTAGGGATAATTTACAGAAGCCACTTAACCTACAAACCTGCACGTCTTTGGAGTGCGGGAGGAAACCGGAGCACCCGGAGAAAACCCACGCAGGTCACAGGGCGAACTTACAAACTCCGTGCAGACAAGCACCCGTAGTCGGGATGGAACCTGGCGCAGTGAGGCAGCAACTCTACCGCTGCGCCACCGTGCCACCGTAATCCCTATTCCCCGGGTCTGGTGGTGTGCGCTTTCAAGCTCCCGTGCCTCTTGCCCGACAGGAGCGGTGTGGTGAATCTGTGGAACTCATCGCCACTAATGGCTGTGGAGGCCAAGTCAGTGGATATGTCGAAGGCAGAGATAGGTAGATTGTTGATCAGTACGGGGTGTCAGGGGTTACGGGGAGAAGGCAGTCCCTGAGAATGGGGTTGGGAGGGAGAGATAGATCGGCCACGATTGAATGGCGGAGTAGACCTGATGGGCCGAATGGCCTAATTCTGCTCCTGGAACTTATGAATTTATGAAGTCATAAGGATGAATGACCGGGTGGGACAAGTCTTTGATTATGTTGGCTCCAGACCCTGTCCTCTTAAAGCCACAGCTACGTTTAACCAAAAATTTAACCAAACAATTAATTTCTTCGATATCTCTCAATATCACCCCCTTCATCGCTCATCTCCCTCTCCCCTGACTCTCCGTCTGAGGAAGGGTCTCGACCCGAAACGCCACCCATTCCTTTTCTCCAGAGATGCTGCGTGACCCGCTGAGTTACTCCGTCTTTTTGTGTCTACCTCGGTGCTAAAACAGTGTTACTACCCATGTGGTTTAGTTCAGTTTAGTTTAAAGATACAGCGCGGAAACAGGCCCTTCGGCCCACCGGGTCTGTGCCGACCGCGTCTGTCCACCGCACACTAACACTATCCTCCACGCACTAGGGACAATTTACATTTATACCAAGCCAGTTAACCTACAGACCTGCACGTCTTTGGAGCGTGGGAGGAAACCGGAAGATCTCGGAGAAAACCCACGCGGGGAGAACGTGCAAACTCCGTACAGGCAGCACCCGTAGTCGGGATGGAACCCGGGTCTCTGGCGCTGTGAGGCAGCGACTCTACCTCTGCGCCACCGTGCCCGTCTTTGTGGACTGCCGGTGGTGTCTCTCTGAAGTTCAGGGAGGTGACCTAACTGGATCAGCTGTTGCCTCCTTTATTTTCTTCTCCTTTTGTCCTAACAGGTGCGTTTGACTTGCAAGGGCTGTGTAAATATTCCCTCCTCACCTTCTGGAGAGATGAAGCGGCAAAAATAGATTCTGGGCCGAAAATGGGCCAAAGAAAAAGATGGTTTTGTGAAGGTCACACAAAAAGCTGGAGAAACTCAGCGGGTGCAGCAGCATCTAAGGAGCGAAGGAGATAGGCGACGTTTCGGGCCGAGACCCTTCTTCAGTTTGTGAAAATGTTTCAACAAACCGTCGACAGTTCCATCGCTCTTGTGGGTGGCGACCCCGGGAACGTCACCCATTCCTTCTCTCCAGAGACGCTGCCTGAACCAGCTGAGGCACTCCAGCATCTTGTGTCTTAACTTCAATTTAAACCAGCATCAGCAGTTCCTTCCTACGCTCTTTCTTCCCTGACGATGATGCCATCTCATGGATGTTGACGCTTCTTTCCTCCCTGTTGTAGACAATAGACAATAGGTGCAGGACTAGGCCATTCGGCCCTTCGAGCCAGCACCGCCATTCAATGTGATCATGGCTGATCGTCCCCAATCAGTACCCCGTTCCTGCCGTCCCCCCATATCCCCTGACTCCGCTATCTTTAAGAACCCTATCTAGTCCCCATTGACAATATCCAGAGAACCGGCCTCCACCGCCCTCTGAGGCAGAGAATTCCACAGACCCGCCACTCTCTGTGAGAAAAAGTGTTTCCTCGTCTCCCTTCTAAATGGCTTACCCCTTATTCTTAAACTGAGTTCCCAGTCATAGAGTGATACAGTGTGGAAACAGGCCCTTCGGTCCACCTTGCCCACACCAGCCCAACAATGTCCCAGCTACACAAGTCCCACCTGCCCGCGCTTGGTCCATATCCCTCCAAACCTCATCCTATCCATGTACCTGTCTAACTGTTTCTTAAACATTGGGATAGTCCCTACCTCAACTACCTCCTCTGGCAGCTGGTTCCATACACCCGCCACCCTTTGTGTGAAAAATGTTACCCCTCAGATTACCCCTCAAGGGTCATAGCAAGAGGATTTGAGTACAAGAGCAGGGAGGTTCTACTGCAGTTGTACAGGGTTTTGGTGAGACCACACCTGGAGTATTGCGTACAGTTTTGGTCTCCAAATCTGAGGAAAGACATTCTTGCCACAGAGGGAGTACAGAGAAGGTTCACCAGACTGATTCCTGGGATGGCAGGACTTCCATATGAGGAAAGACTGGATAGACTCGGCTTGTACTCGCAGCAATTTAGAAGATTGAGGGGGGATCTTATAGAAACTTACAACATTCTTAAGGGGTTGGACAGGCTAGATGATGGAAGATTGTTCCCGATGTTGGGGGAGTCCAGAACAAGGGGTCACAGTCTAAGGATAAGGGGGAATTCCTTTAGGACCGAGATGAGGAAAACATTTTTCACACAGAGAGTGGTGAGTCTCTGGAATTCTCTGCCACAGAAGGTCGTTGAGGCCAGTTCATTGGCTATATTCAAGAGGGAGTTAGATGTGACTCTTGTGGCTAAAGGGATCAGGGGGTATGGAGAGAAGGCAGGTGCGGGATGCGGAGTTGGATGATCAGCCATGATCACATTGAATGGCGGTGCAGGCTCGAAGGGCCGAATGGCCCACTCCTGCACCTATTTTTTCTATACCTCTATATCTCTCGTTTCCCTGATCCCTGACCAGTCTGAAGAAGGGTCTCGACCCGAAACGTCGCCTATCTCCTTCGCTCCTTAGATGCTGCTGCTCCCGCTGAGTGTCTCCAGCATTTTGTGCAACCCCCTTATTTGTTCTATGTTTCTATGTTTCTATTCCTATTAAATCTTTTCCCCTTGACGGTAAACCTATGAAAAGCATGTCAGACACAGTACAAGTGTAGCACACTGAGAAGGCACACAGCGTCACCAACTTTGTGGCCGTTTTCTATACTGAGTGCAGAGAATGGGTAGAAATAAAACAGGTCGGAGGCAAGGCGCTTTGGCCTGGCGGACAAGTATTTGAGCTTGTTGCCGCATTTTGAAAGAGGTTACAACCAAACAAACTACTTAATGCTGAGATAAAAGGTCCGGTATTGATTTAACTTTGCTGGGGCTGAGGCCATTACATGACACTTTTATCATTGCCTGATAGCACCAAGCTGGTCGTGCTGCTATTTAAAGCAAATCAGTCTGTCTCGTTTTCTGCAGGAGAGAGCAGTAAACCAGGAGGCTTCAGTTCAAGGGTCATTTAATAGGTGAACTGGTTGTAAAGTTGCAGAGGCCTCGACCTCGCTGGACGACCTTCCTCATCGGTATCAGTCTTCCCTCCGAGCAGAACGTCTTGTGCCCGCCTGCACCCCGACTTTAACTCACCGCCCCATTACCACGACGGCCTTACTGCCCTGGGCCTCCTCCATTGCCAGAGTGAGGCCGCAGGCAAACCAGAGGAACAGCATCTCGAGGGGCTTACAACACAAAGGTACGAACATTGAATTTTTGGTAACCCGCCTCCATCATTTTATTGCCCCCCAGTGCATTGCCCTGGTTTAGTTAAGTCTGAAGAAAGGGTCTCGACCCGAAACATCACCCATTCCTTCCCTCCAGAGATGCTGCCTGTCTGAAGATCTCAAGTGAGGTAGATGGTAGTTCAGGACCGCTCTCTAGTTGGTGATAGGATGGTTCAGTTGGCTGATAACAGCTGGGTGGAAGCTGTCCCCGAATCTGGAGGTGTGTGTCTCTACACTTCTGTACCTCTTGCCCGATGGGAGAAGAGGGAATGAACGGGGTGAGACTCGTGTGAAAGAAGGAACTGCAGATGCTGGTTAAAATCGAAGGTAGATGCAATAATTGGTCACCTAATTATAGGAAGGATGTCAACAAAATAGAGAGAGTACAGAGGAGATTTACTAGAATGTTGCCTGGGTTCCAGCAACTAAGTTACAGAGAAAGGTGGAACAAGTTAGGTCTTTATTCTTTGGAGCTAGAAGGTTAAGGGGGGACTTGATAGAGGTCTTTAAAATGATGAAAGGGATAGACAGAGTTGACGTGGATAAGCTTTTCCCATTGAGGGTAGGAAAGATTCAAACAAGAGGGCATGACATGAGAATTAAGGGACAGAAGTTTAGGGGTAACATGAGGGGGAACTTCTTTACTCAGAGAGTGGTACCTGTGTGGAATGATCTTCCTGCAGAAGTGGTGGAGGCAGGATTGATTTTAACATTTAAAAGTAAAGTGGATAGGTATATGGACGGGAAGGGAATGGAGGGGTATGGTCTGAGTGCAGGTAGATGGGACTAGGGGAAAATAAATGGTCGTCACAGACTGGTAGGGCCGAGAGGGCCTGTTTCCGTGCTGTAATTGTTATATGGTTAAAATGCTGGAGTAACTCAGCGGGACAGGCAGCATCTATGGAGAGAAGGAACGGGCGACGTTTCGGGTCGAGACCTTTCTTCAGACTGATGCCAGGGACAGAGATAGAATGTAGTCGGAGACCGGTGGGAGAACTTGGAAGGGGGAGGGGATGAAGGGAGAAAGAGAAAGCAAGGGCTATCTGAAGTTAGAGAAGTCAACGTTCAAACCGCTGGGCTGTTAGCTGCTCAAGTGAAATATGAGTTGCTGCTCCTCCAATTTGCGCTGGGCCTCACTCCGACAATGGAGGAGGCCCAGGACAGAAAGGTCAGATTGGGATTGGGAGGGGGAGTTGAAGTGCTGAGCCACCGGGAGATCAGGTTGGTTAAGACGGACTGAGCGGAGGTGTTCAGTGAAACGATCGCCGAGCCTGCGCTTGGTCTCGCTGATGTGGAGAAGTGGAGGGGATGAGCCAGGTCTTTGATTATGATGTGTATATCTGATTGAGACATAGAAACATAGAAAATAGGTGCAGGAGTAGGCCATTCAGCCCTTCGAGCCTGCACCGCCATTCAATCTGATCATGGCTGATCATCCAACTCAGTATCCCATACCTGCCTTCTCTCCATACCCCCTGATCCCTTTAGCCACATCTAGCTCCCTCTTAAATATAGCCAATGAACTGGCCTCAACTACCTTCTGTGCCAGAGAATTCCACAGACTCACCACTCTCAGTGTGAAAAATGTTTTCCTCATCTCGGCCCTAAAGGTATTCCCCCTTATCCTTAAACTGTGACCCCTTGTTCTGGACTCCCCCAACATCGGGAACAATCTTCCTGCATCTAGCTTGTCCAACCCCTTAAGAATGTTGTAAGTCTCTATAAGATCCCCGCTCAGTCTTCTAAATTCCAGCGAGTACAAGCCGAGTCTATCCAGTCGTTCCTGATTGCTGACAGTTTCCTATTTCCTGATTCATCAGAAAACGGTTCAGCTGAAGTCTGCTGAGGCACTTAGATGTGGGGCAATTCTAAAATACGTCAACACTTTCAGTTTTGATTTTGCCTCCTGACCTGCAGAGTTGGACTCGGGTCATGTTCTTCTAAGTGTGGAGATAGCAATCTTGTGCTGCAAAATTGTTGGTTTCCCTTGCACAACGAGAGAGGTTATGAAACTCCAAATTTCATAAGATCGTGATTAGTAAGAAATGCAGCTGAATACTTTTGCATCCTGTTCCATTTAATAAGAAATCTTGTTTGCAAGCTCTTTTCAAGAGGTGTCTTATAAAATCGTGAGATGAGCAGATGCGTACAGTTTTGGTCCCCGAATTTGAGGGAAGGGCATCCTTGCGATTGAGGCAGTGCAGCGTAGGCTCACCAGATTGATCCCTGGGATGGCGGGACTGTCATATGAGGGAAGATTGAAAAGACTAGGCTTGTATTGACTGGAGTTTAGAAGGATGAGGGGGGGGGGATCTTATAGAAACATATAAAATTAAAAAAGGACTGGACAAGCCAGACGCAGGAAAAATGTTCCCAATGTTGGGCGAGTCCAGAACCAGGGGCCACAGTCTTAGAATAAAGGGGAGGTCATTTAAGACTGAGGTGAGAAAAAACTTTTTCACCCAGAGAGTTGTGAATTTGTGGAATTCCCTGCCACAGAGGGGAGTGGAGGTCAAATCACTGGATGGATTTAAGAGAGAGTTAGATAGAGCTCTAGGGGCTAGTGGAATCAAGGGATATGGGGAGAAGGCAGGCACGGGCTATTGATTGGGGATGATCAGCCATGATCACAATGAATGGCAGTGCTGGCTCGAGGGGCCGAATGGCCTCCTCCTGCAACTATTTTGCTATGCTTCTATCGGGTAGATGCACAGAGTCCCTATTGCACAGAGTAAGGGAATCAGCCCAACTTGCTCACACTGGCCAACACGTCACATCTACACTAGTCTCACCACCCATATCCCGCTCTAAACCTGTCCTATCCATGTGCCTGTCTAAACATTTCGATAGTCCCAGCCTCAACTACCTCCTCTGGCAGCTCGTTCCATACACCCACCACCCTTAGTGTGCAAAAGTCACCCCTCAGGTTCTTATTAAATCATTCCCTCATTCCCCCCTTCCCCCCCCCCCCCCCACCACCATAAACCAGGTTCGATCCTGACTACGGGTGCTGTTTGTATGGAGTTAGTACGTTCTCCCCATGACTGCGTGGGTTTTCTCCGGGTGCTCTGGTTTCCTCCCACACTCCAAGGACGTACAGGTTTGTAGGTTAATTTGGCTTCCGTAATTCCTTAATTAGTACGGGTGTCGGGGGTTACGGGGAGAAGGCAGGAGAATGGGGTTGATAGGGAGAGATAGATCAGCCATGATTGAATGGCGGAGTAGACTTGATGGGCCGAATGGCCTAATTCTGCTCAGAGAGCTTATTAACTTATGAATTGTAAATCGTCCCCAGTGTGTAGGATAGTGCTGGTCGGCGCGGACCCGGTGGACGGTAGGGCCGATGTCCGCGCTGTATCTCTAGCGTTTCCCTATCAGCGTCCGGTTTGAACTTTTTCACCTAAAAAGTCTTTTTCACACCTTACCCCCATTCATATCTCTGGCCTCCTTCTCCCCTGACTCTCAATCTGATGAAGGGTCTCGACCCGAAACGTCACCCATCCCTTCTCTCCAGAGATGCTGCCTGTCCCGCTGAGTTACTCCAGCGTTTTGTGTCTTTAAAGTAAAGTCGATGTCATGTCGTAAATATTCAACACTAAAAGAATGTGGGGAGATTAGGAGAAATGCAAATAATATTCATTTGAGCAGCAACTTTTGTACCAGCATCTTACAATACTAGAGACCCTGGTTCGATCCTGACTACGGGTGCTGTCTGTACACAGTTTGTACGTTCTCCCCGTGACTGCGTGGGTTTTTCTCCGAGTGCTTCGATTTCCTCCCTCACTCCAAAGACATAGAAACGTCGCCCATTCCTTCTCTCCAGAGATGCTGCCTGTCCCGCTGAGTAACTCCAGCATTTTAGAAACATAGAAACATAGAAATTAGGTGCAGGAGTAGGCCATTCGGCCCTTCGAGCCTGCACCGCCATTCAATATGATCATGGCTGATCATCCAACTCAGTATCCCGTACCTGCCTTCTCTCCATACCCTCTGACCCCCTTTAGCCACAAGGGCCACATCTAACTCCCTCTTAAATATAGCCAATGAACTGGCCTCAACTACCCTCTGTGGCAGAGAGTTCCAGAGACCCACCACTCTCTGTGTGAAAAAAGTCCTTCTCATCTCGGTCCTAAAGGATTTCCCCCTTATCCTTAAGCTGTGACCCCTTGCCCTGGGCCTCCCCTACAGGTTTGTAGTTAAATGGCTTGGTATAAATGTAAAAATTGTCCCTAGTGTGAGTAGAATAGTGTTAGTAGAAAACTTTTCTATGTTTTTATGTTAGTGTGCGGGGATCGGTGGTTGGCATGGACTCGGTGGGCCGAAGGGCCTGTTTCCGCACTGTGTCTCCAAACTATACTAAACTAGTGTGCGGGGATCGGTGGTTGGCATGGACTCGGTGGGCCGAAGGGCCTGTTTCCGCGCTGTGTCTCCAAACTATACTAAACTAGTGTGCGGGGATCGGTGGTTGGCATGGACTTGGTGGGCCGAAGGGCCTGTTTCCGCGCTGTGTCTCCAAATTATACTAAACTAGTGGCAGGGATCGGTGGTTGGCATGGACTCAGTGGGCCGAAGGGCCTGTTTCCGCACTGTGTCTCCAAACTATACTAAACTAGTGTGCGGGGATCGGTGGTTGGCATGGACTTGGTGGGCCGAAGGGCCTGTTTCCACACTGCATCTCTAAAGTCTACAGTAAAGTTGACGTCCTCTACTCCAAAGTCCCAGATAATTCCACACTAAAAGAATGTGCGGGGATCAGGAGAGGTGAAAAATATCTTCAGTGGAGCAGCGACTTTGGTTCCTGCAAGACTCTGAATAAACACTGGAGTTGTTTATTTGGGGGGAGGGAGAGGGCAGAGATGGGGGGGGGGGGGGGGAGATTTATTAACGTGGCCCTGTCTCCGGACCTGGCCGGCCAGCCATAAAAGGGCAGCGTGAAAAACGCAGAGAGCACTTTCCGTGTCAGCTCAGTGGCGGGGGGCGAGGAAGGAAGGAGCAGCTGCCGGGGATGAGATGAAGATTGATGGTGGGCCTGCCTGGAGGATGGATGGATGGATGGATGGAGGGACGGGGCAGAGCAGTGCAGAGCAGGCGGGAGCAGGAGAGGGCTCCTCGTGCCACACAGACTCCTGGCTTCCCTCAGCTGTCGTGGCTCGCAGGCTGCAGTGCTTCAAAGGCCGCCCCCCCCACCCAGAGTGGCTTCTTCATTTACAGCCACTGCTGGGTCAGTGGGAGGACAACGGTAGCACCCTCCTCTCCACTGGGGATCTATCTACACGTTTAGGTTTAACTTTAATATTGTCACGTGTAACGAGGCACAGCCAGAAGCCTTTAGTTTAGTTTAGTACAAAGATACAGCGCGGAAACAGGCCCTTCGGCCCACCGGGTCCGTGCCGACCAGCGATCCCCGCACATTAACACCATCCTATACACACTAGGGACAATTTTTACATTTACACCAAGCCAGTTAACTTACAACCCTGTACGTCTTTGGAGTGTGGGGTGAAACATAGAAACATAGAAACATAGAAATTAGGTGCAGGAGTAGGCCATTCGGCCCTTCGAGCCTGCACCACCATTCAATATGATCATGGCTGATCATCCAACTCAGTATCCCGTACCTGCCTTCTCTCCATACCCCCTGATCCCTTTAGCCACAAGGGCCACATCTAACCCCCTCTTAAATATAGCCAATGAACTGGCCTCAACTACCCTCTGTGGCAGAGAGTTCCAGAGACCCACCACTCTCTGTGTGAGAAAAAGTCCTTCTCATCTCGGTCCTAAAGGATTTCCCCCTTATCCTTAAGCTGTGACCCCTTGTCCTGGACCTCCCCAACATCGGGAACAATCTTCCTGCATCTAGCCTGTCCAACCCCTTAAGAATTTGGTACATTTCTGTAAGATCCCCTCCCAATCTCCTAAATTCTAGAGAGTATAAACCGAGTCTATCCAGTCTTTCTTCATAAGACAGCCCTGACATCCCAGGAATCAGTCTGGTGAACCTTCTCTGCACTCCCTCTATGGCAATAATGTCCTTCCTTAACCAGAACTGTACGCCGAAGATGTACGCGGAAGGAATCCGAAGATCTCGGAGAAAATCCACGCAGGTCACGGGGAAACTCGTGTACAGACAGCGCCCGTAGTCAGGATGGAACCCGGGTCTCCGGCGCTGCATTCGCTGTGAGGCGGCAACTCTACCGCTGCGCCACCGTGACCAGCCAATGTTTTGCGCAGTGTCCAAACTGATACTATATGATAGAACTTTATTGATCCCAGGAGGGAAGTTTATCGTCGAGGCAAATTCCCTGCTTGTGAATACTTGGCCAATAAACTTATTCATTCATTTAAATTGATCGAATTGATCAGATTCTGTTCAGTGCAGTTCAATGCCTGAAGAAATGGTCTCGGCCCGAAATGTCACCTAGTGTTTTTCTCCAGAATTGCTGACTGACCCGCTGAGTTACTCCAGCGTTTTGTGTCTGTTCAGTTCAGTTCAGTTTATTGTCACGTGTACCGAGGTACAGTGAAAAGCTTTTGTTGCGTGCTAACCAGTCAGCGTAAAGACAAAGACTGGATAGACGCGGTTTATACTCTCTAGAATTTAGGAGATTGAGAGGGGATCTTATAGAAACTTACAAAATTCTTAAGGGGTTGGACAGGCTAGATGCAGGAAGATTGTTCCCGATGTTGGGGAGATCCAGGACAAGGGGTCGCAGCTTAAGGATAAGGGGGAAATCCTTTAGGACCGAGATGAGAAGGACTTTTTTCACACAGAGAGTGGTGGGTCTCTGGAACTCTCTGCCACAGAGGGTAGTTGAGGCCAGTTCATTGGCTATATTTAAGAGGGAGTTAGATGTGGCCCTTGTGGCTAAGGGGATCAGAGGGTATGGGGAGAAGGCAGGTACGGGATACTGAGTTGGATGATCAGCCATGATCATATTGAATGGCGGTGCTGGCTCGAAGGGCCGAATGGCCTACTCCTGCACCTAATTTCTATGTTTCTAATACATGATTACAATCGAGCCATTTATAGAGTACAGATACATGATAGAGGAATAACGTTTAGTGCCAGGTAAAGCCAGCAACGTCCGATCAAAGATAGTCCGAGGGTCACCAATGCATTAGATAGTAGTTCAGCACTGCTCACTGGTTGTGGTGGGACTGTTCAGTTAACCATATAACCATATAACAATTACAGCACGGAAACAGGCCTTCACGGCCCTTCCAGTCCGTGCCGACCCCTAGTCCCATCTACCTGCACTCAGACCATACCCCTCCATTCCCTTCCCGTCCATATACCTATCCTCTTTACTTTTAAATGTTAAAATCGATCCTGCCTCCACCACTTCTGCTGGAAGCTCATTCCACACAGCCACCACTCTCTGAGTAAAGAAGTTCCCCCTCATGTTACCCCTAAACTTCTGTCCCTTAATTCTCATGTCATGCCCTCTTGTTTGAATCTTCCCCACCCTCAATGGGAAAAGCTTACCCACGTCAACTCTGTCTATCTCTTTCATCATTTTAAAGACCTCAATCAAGTCCCCCCCTGAGGTTGCCTGATAACCGCTGGGAAGAAACTGTCCCTGAATCTGGATAATATTATAGGTGATACAATCAGTTCAAACTAATACCCCTCGCAGTATAACGGAGAACAGCAGGAACGGGGTACTGATTTGGGGATGATCAGCCATGATCGCATTGAATGGCGGTGCTGGTTTGACGGGCCGAATGGCCTACTCCTGCACCCGTTGTCTATTGTCTATAACTGAGTAGTTTAGTTTAGAGATACCGGGCCTTTCGACCCTGACGAGCCCGCGCCGACCAGCGATCGCCCCGCGCACTAATCCTATCCTACACCCGCTGGCGACAATTTACAATGTTACCAAATCCAATTTTCCTGTTCCCTTTTCCAATACACCTTTTCATATCATTTGGACAGATTCTTCGACCATCTACCTCATTGGTGGCCCACGGACTATCTTTGATCGGGCTTTGCTGGCTTTACCTTGCCCTAGATGCTGTTCCCCTATCATGTATCTGTACACTGTAAAAGGCTCGATTGGAATGGTGTATTGTCTTTCCGCTGGCTGGTTAGCACGCATCCAGTCTGAATCATCCAAATCTGAGGAAAGACATCCTTGCCATAGAGGGGGTACAGAGAAGATTCACCAGACTGATTCCCGGGATGTCAGGACTTTCATATGAGGAAAGATTGGATAGACTTGGCTTGTACTCGCTGGAATTTAGAAGATTGAGGGGGGATCTTATACAAAACGTACAAAATTCTTAAGGGGTTGGACAAGCTAGATGCTGGAAGATTGTTCCCGATGTTGGGGGAGTCCAGAACAAAGGGGCACAGTCTAAGGATAAGGGGGAATTCCTTTAGGACAGAGATGAGGAAAACATTCTTTACACAGAGAGTGGTGGGTCTCTGGAATTCTCTGCCACAGAAGGTAGTTGAGGCCAGTTCATTGGCTATATTTAAGAGGGCGTTGGATGTGGCCCTTGTGGCTAAAGGGATCAGGGGGTATGGAGAGAAGGCAGGTACGGGATACTGAGTTGGATGATCAGCCATGATCACATTGAATGGCGGTGCAGGCTCGAAGGGCCGAATGGCCTACTCCTGCCCCTATTTTTCCACGTTTCTATGTTTCCATGCAACAAAAGGGTTTCACTGTACCTCGGTACACGTGACAATAAACAGTACACAAAACCATTTTTCTCTCAAAGTCTATCCGACTTCCTGCTCACCTACGTTTGAAATACCTGTCTTATAGCTTCTGGCAAAGAATGCCCATGGATTTTATCTATCTTTCCCATCAAGTTCCCGGAATAGAAATTCCACAAAAAAGTACCACTCCGGTCCTGTTACTCTGAACAGCAGAATGCTACTTTTTTGTGGGATTTCTATTCCGGGACCTTGATGGGAAAGATAGGAAAAAATAGTTATTTCTCGTTGCGCCCGGCTGAAAAAAAACTAAACTGAACTGAGCACTATAACCTGACAGGCACAGAATGCTGGAGTAAAGGGCCTGCCCCACCAGCATGCAACTCCATGCGATGAGCGCGACCTAACGTGGTCGCTTGAGCCGTCCGGCGTCGCGGGGCCGGTCCCACTTCGATCGCCGGAGCCGTGCGGAATTGTGCGGAGTTCGTCCCGACATCGCACGGGGCTCTGAAAAACTGACTATGTTCAAAAATTCCGCGCGGCAACGGCTTGTCGGCTCGCAGTCGCCTCGACGCATTACACACCGCCTCGACGTCGTGCCTCCGTGAACCTCTCTGTAGGTGCCTCCGTGATCCTCTATGTGTGTGGCTCCGTGGCCCTCTGCGTGTGTGTGCCTCTGTGCCCCTCTCTGTGTGTGTCCCTCTCTGTCCTGGCGAACTTACCTTGAAGACTTCGCTCCAAGTTCGCCGCACTTTGCGCCGCGTTGCGCCACTCACCCGACCACCGCGCGGCCCTCGCTGCCGGTTTGGTCGCGCTTGCCGCATGCAGGCGCATGCTGGTGGGAACGGCCCTGTACGGGGGATCACCCGACCTCCGCGCAGCCCCCGCTTCTAGTTTGATCGCGTTCATCGCATGGAGTCGGATGCTGGTGGGACAGGCCCTTTACTCAGTGGGACCGGCAGCATCTCTGGTGAGAAGGAGTGGGTGACGTTTCCATCAGCTAGGATCGACCTGCTCTTGTACACAGCCTGGCTGTGTCATTGAATGTGCCTGCTTCCCTTCAACTGCCGGCCCAGGTGGTGAAAGTTTAGTGTCGTGCCCTCCTGATAATGCCCTGTAAACAATTTAGCCAAGACTTCCATCCTGTCTTTCCACACTCGCCTCCGTTGCAAAGCTGCGGACAGACATTGTCCAGGCTTTCAACAGCTTCCCTCGCCCCGCGAGATACAGCTCCCTCGCCATCTCTTGTTACTCAAGCTAAACCTGCCGACAAGACTTCAGAGGCTGAGTTCTGCGGCACAGTGAGCTGACAGGAGGTAGAGCGGAGCGGTGGACGCTGCCCCTGTGTGTGGAATCCATTCCAGTTCAGTTCACTTTAGTTTTTAAAAAAAAATTTAAATTATTTTTTATTAGAAGCGATAACCATATAACAATTACAGCACGGAAACAGGCCATCTCGGCCCTTCTAGTCCGTGCCGACCACTTACTCTCCCCTAGTCCCATCTACCTGCACTCAGACCATAAACCCTCCATTCCTTTAACCATATAACCATATAACAATTACAGCACGGAAACAGGCCCTCTCGGCCTTTCCAGTCCGTCCCGACCATTTATTTTCCCCTAGTCCCATCTACCTGCACTCAGACCATACCCCTCCATTCCCTTCCCGTCCATATACCTATCCACTTTACTTTTAAATGTTAAAATTGATCCTGCCTCCACCACTTCTGCTGGAAGATCATTCAGATCACACAGCCACCACTCTCTGAGTAAAGAAGTTCCCCCTCATGTTACCCCTAAACTTCTGTCCCTTAATTCTCATGTCATGCCCTCTTGTTTGAATCTTCCCTACCCTCAATGGGAAATGGCTTATCCACGTCAACTCTGTCTATCCCTTTCATCATTTTAAAGACCTCAATCAAGTCCCCCCTTAACCTTCTGCGCTCCAAAGAATAAAGACCTAACTTGTTCAACCTTTCTCTGTAACTTGGTTGCTGGAACCCAGGCAACATTCTAGTAAATCTCCTCTGTACTCTATATATGTTTAGTTTAGTCTAGTTTACAACGCGGACACAGGCCCTTCGGCCCACTGAGTCCGCACCGACCAGCGATCCCCGCACACTAACACTATCAATATACAATAGACAACAGGTGCAGGCGTAGGCCATTCAGCCCTTCAAGCCAGCACCGCCATTCAACATTCATAACATGAGGATTTCAGTATAGGAGTAGAGAGGTTCTTCTGCAGTTGTATAGGGCTCTGGTGAGATCACATCTGGAGTATTGTACAGTTTTGGCCTCCTAATTTGAGGAAGGACATCCTTGTGATTGAGGCAGTGCAGCGTAGGTTCACGAGATTTATCCCTGGAATGGCAGGACTGTCATATGAGGGAAGATTGAAAATGCTAGGCTTGTATTCACTGGAGTTTAGATGGATGAGGGGGGGATCTTATAGAAACATATAAAATTATAAAAAGACTGGACAAGCTAGATGCAGGAAAAATGTTCCCAATGTTGGGCGAGTCCAGAACCAGGTCGGTTAGATCGTCCCCAATCAATAACCCATGCCTGCCTTCTCCCCATATCCCATGACTCCACTAGCCCCTAGAGCTCTATCCAACTCTCTCTTAAATCCATCCAGTGATTTGGCCTCCACTGCTCTCTGTGGCAGGGAATTCCACAAATTCACAACTCTCTGGGTGAAAACATTTTTTCCTCACCTCAGTCTTAAATGACCTCCCCTTTATTCTAAGACTGCGGCCCCTGGTTCTGGACTCGCCCAACATTGGGAACATTTTTCCTGCATCCAACTTGCCCTGTCCTTTTATAATTTTATATGTTTCTAAAAGATCCCCCCCTCATCCTTCTAAATTCCAGTGAATACAAGCCAAGTCTTTTCAATCTTTCCTCATATGATTTAAATCCAAATTTGTGTTGCTCCATGCTATCCTTGTAAGAATTCGGTAAAAGGTGTCCATGTCTTGAAAAATTGACCTGGTCTTTCTGCCAAGACAAGTCTAATGTTTTCCAAATGTCTCGAACATACAGTTCAGTTTAGTTTATCATCACTAGTACTGAGGTACAGAGTAAAGGCCCTGTCCCACTTGGCGATTTCTTTCGGCGAGTTCCGGCGTCATATCGGTGTCGCCAAAAGATTTTGACCATTTCCAAATCCAGCGGCGACAAAAAAAAATGTTGCGACGCTCGAAAAAAACACCGCGCGTCGATATGACGTCGCCACCTCGAATTTTCGGTGACCCGATACGTCAGTCAATGATGCCGGCAGTCGCCGGAAAAAATCAGCAAACCGGGACAGGCGCTGAAAGCTTTTGTTGCGTGCTAACCAGTCGGGGAACGTCACCCATTCCTTCCCGCCAGAGATGCTGCCTGTCCTGCTCAGTTACACCAGCGTTTTGTGTCTGTTGGATTATAGTGTTCGGTTCAGTTCAGTTTATGGTCAGGTGTACCGAGGTACAGTGAAAAGCTTTTTGTCGCGTGCTAACCAGTCAGACAATACATGATTACAATCGGGACGTTTACAGTGTACATGAAAGGGGAATAACATTCAGCCAGTTCTGTGGACAGTCCAATGTCCACAATGGGGTAGAGGTGAATCAGACAGCACCCTAGCTTATGGAAGGACTTCATGGAAGAACTTTGAGCCTGAAAAAGATTTGTGATCTGAAACATCACCTGTCCATGTCTTCCAGAGAACATGTGCAGGAAGGAACTGCAGATTGGTGGCTTTTACCAAAGATGGACACAGAGTGTGGGGAGTAACTCAGCGGGTCAGGCAGCGTCTGTGGAGAACATGGATAGGTGACGTTTCACAGAGCGCTGGAGTAACTCAGCGGGTCAGGCAGCGTCTGTGGAGAACATGGATAGGTGACGTTTCACAGAGTGCTGGAGTAACTCAGCGGGTCAGGCAGCGTCTGTGGAGAACGTGGTTAGGTGACGTTTCACAGAGTGCTGGAGTAACTCAGCGGGTCAGGCAGCGTCTGTGGAGAACGTGGTTAGGTGACGTTTCACAGAGTGCTGGAGTAACTCAGCGGGTCAGGCAGCATCTGTGGGGAACATGGATAGGTGACGTTTCACAGAGTGCTGGAGTAACTCAGCGGGTCAGGCAGCATCTGTGGAGAACATGGATAGGTGACGTTTCACAGAGTGCTGGAGTAACTCAGCGGGTCAGGCAGCATCTGTGGAGAACATGGATAGGTGACGTTTCACAGAGTGCTGGAGTAACTCAGCGGGTCAGGCAGCATCTGTGGAGAACATGGATAGGTGACGTTTCACAGAGTGCTGGAGTAACTCAGCGGGTCAGGCAGCATCTGTGGAGAACATGGATGGGTGACGTTTCGATATGGGCCAAACGCAAGCAGGTGAGACTAGTGTAGCTGGGACGTGTTGGCCAGTGTGGGCAAGTTGGGCCAAAAGGCCTGTTTCCATACTGCATCAGTGTATGGCTCGATCTGCAGTTCCTTGTATCTACACATTGTGGGACCCTTCAGAAGCTTCGTAACAGAGGGGGGAGAGCCTTGGTGCTAAACCTAGGATGCAATCCAAGCGGCAAAGGAGCAGGGTGATTTGTCGCTGTTATACACACTGCTAATCGCAGATAGAAGCCAGGACCTAACAAAGCCGGGCCTGAGGTATCAGCTTCCATCTCCTGGGGCAGAGTGAATGAGCCTAGTCTTCTCGCTGGTGTTTCAGGAGCCTGTCCCTTCTCTCATCCTTAAATAGGACCATTGTTTCACCTCACGGGCATCCTCAGCGTTGACTTGCCATTCCTGTCACAGCTTTAATTCAGCAGGACCACTGCTCTGAAGGTCGGGAGATCGCATCTCCCAAATCCCTCGCTCGTAAGATTAATGATCAAAGGAGCTGGCCGGGTCAAATTAAGGGACGGGGAGAAGGTAGAACAAGACGAGCGTTCTCAGTTCTTGTTCCCAATCGCTGGTTGGTTCCAATAATTGCTGCACATACGGGGAAGCCACAGGCACCTGCCTGTGTGTGTGTGTGTGTGTGTGTGTGTGTGTGTGTGTGTGTGTGTGTGTGTGTGTGTGTGTGCGTGTGCGTGTGCATGTGCCTGTGTGTGCCTGTGTGCGTGTGCGCGTGTGTGTGTGTGCGTGTGTGCGTGTGCGTGTGTGCGTGTGCGTGTACGTGTACGTGTGCGCGCGTGTGTGTGGGGCGCTGTAGAAGGGATGTGAAGGGCACCATATGGTGGCGCTGCGGTAGGGTCGCACTAATGTGTGTAGACCGCATTAGTGTGCGGGGATCGCTGGTCGGCGCGGACTTGGTGGGCCGAAGGGCCTGTTTCCACACTGTGTCTCTAAATTAAACGTTTAAAAAAATGAACTGCCCTTCCTGTTAATTCCCCTTCCCATCCCCACACTGGCCTTCCTGTCCTGGGCCTCCTCCATTGCCAGAGTGACGGAGGAACAGCACCTCATATTGCATTAGGGTAGCTGACAGCCCAACGGTATGAACATTAGTTTAGTTTTATTTAGAGATAGACACAGACATAGACATAGAAATTAGGTGCAGGAGTAGGCCATTCGGCCCTTCGAGCCAGCATCGCCATTCAATATGATCATGGCTGATCATCCAACTCAGTATCCCGTACCTGCCTTCTCCCCATACCCTCTGATCCCCTTAGCCACAAGGGCCACATCTAACTCCCTCTTAAATATAGCCAATGAACTGGCCTCAACTACCCTCTGTGGCAGAGAGTTCCAGAGATTCACCACTCTCTGTGTGAAAATGTTTTTCTCATCTCAGTCCTAAAGGATTTCCCCCTTATCCTTAAGCTGTGACCCCTTGTCCTGGACTTCCCCAACATCGGGAACAATCTTCCTGCATCTAGCCAATCCAACCCCTTAAGAATTTTGTAAGTTTCTATAAGATCCCCTCTCAATCTCCTAAATTCTAGAGAGTACAAACCGAGTCTATGCAGTCTTTGTTCATAAGACATAGAGATAGAGAACTGGCTAGCAGACAGGAGGCAAAGGGTAGGAGTAAACGGGTCCTTTTCAGAATGGCAGGCAGTGACTAGTGGGGTGCCGCAAGGCTCAGTGCTGGGACCCCAGCTATTTACAATATATATTAATGATTTGGACGAGGGAATTCAATGCAACATCTCCAAATTTGCAGATGATACCAAGCTGGGGGGTATAGTTAGGTGTGAGGAGGATGCTTGGAGGCTGCAGGGTGATTTGGATAGGCTGAGTGAATGGGCAGATGCATGGCAGATGCAGTACAATGTGGATAAATGTGAGGTTATCCACTTTGGTGGCAAAAACATGAGGGTAGACTATTATCTGAATGGTGGCAGATTAGGTAAGGGGGAGATGCAACGAGACCTGGGTGTCATGGTACACCAGTCATTGAAAGTAGGCATGCAGGTGCAGCAGGCAGTGAAGAAAGCAAATGGTATGTTAGCATTCATAGCGAAAGGATTTGAGTATAGGAGCAGGGAGGTTCTACTGCAGTTGTACAGGGTTTTGGTGAGGCCACACCTGGAGTACTGCGTACAGTTTTGGTCTCCAAATCTGAGGAAAGACATCCTTGCCATAGAGGGGGTACAGAGAAGATTCACCAGACTGATTCCTGGGATGTCAGGACTTTCATATGAGGAAAGATTGGATAGACTCGGTTTGTACTCGATGGAATTTAGAAGATTGAGGGGGGATCTTATAGAAACCTACAAAATTCTTAAGGGGTTGGACAAGCTAGATGCTGGAAGATTGTTCCCGATGTTGGGGGAGTCCAGAACAAGGGGTCACAGTCTAAGGATAAGGGGGAATTCCTTTAGGACCGAAATGAGGAAAACATTCTTTACACAGAGAGTGGTGAGTCTCTGGAATTCTCTGCCACAGAAGGTAGTTGAGGCCAGTTCATTGGCTATATTTAAGAGGGCGTTAGATGTGGCACTTGTGGCTAAAGGGATCAGGGGGTATGGAGAGAAGGCAGGTACGGGATACTGAGTTGGATGATCAGCCATGATCACATTGAATGGCGGTGCAGGCTCGAAGGGCCGAATGGCCTACTCCTGCACCTATTTTCTATGTTTCTATGTTTCTAAGACAGTCCTGACATCCCAGGAATCAGTCTGGTGAACCTTCTCTGCACTCCCTCTATGGCAATAACGTCCTTCCTCAGATTTGGAGACCAGAACTGTACGCAATACTCCAGGTGTGGTCTCACCAAGACCCTGTACAACTTCTCTGCACTCCCTCTATAGCAACACAGTGTGTAAGCAGGCCCTTCGACCCTCCGAGTCCGTGCCGACCAGTGATCCTTCCATTATTCCGCACGCACTGGGGACGATTTTTCCCGAAGCCAATTAAGCTACAAGCATGTGCGTCTTTGGAGTGTGGGAGGAAACCGGAGCACCCGGAGAAAAAACCCACGCGATCAAGGGGAGAACGTACAAACTCCGTACAGCCGGCGCCCGTAGGCAGGATGGAATCCGGGTCTCTGGCGCTGCGAGGCACAAACTCTACCGCTGCGCCACCGTGCCACCCCGAGTTGGGAAGACCCGCTTCCCTCATCTAAAGTCAATTGGGCCCCATTCAAGCTGGAGTGCACTCCAGAGTTTAGAAGGATGAGAGGGGATCTCATTGTAACACGTAAGATTATTAAGGGGTTGGGCACGCTAGAGGCAGGAAACACGTTCCCGATGTTGGGGGAGTCCAGAACTTAAGAATAAAGAGTTAAGAATAAGAGGTACGCCATTTAGAACGGAGACGAGGAAACACTTTTTTCGCACAGAGGGATGTGAGTCTGTGGAATTCTCTGCCTCAGAGGCCGGTTCTCTGGATGCTTTCAAGAGAGAGCAAGATAGGGCTCTTAAAGATAGCGGAGTCAGGGGATATGGGGAGAAGGCAGGAACGGGGTACTGATTGGGGGTGATCAGGCATGATCGCGGTGCTGGCTCGAAGGGCCGAATGGCCTACCCCTCCACCTGTTGTCTATTGTCTATTCACCCATTGGTTGAACAGGACATTCACTGACAATGTCGAAGCTGTGGTCTATACAGAGTATGACAGTCTGGATTTCCCCCCCACCCCCACCCCCACCCCGGGGTGCTCTGGTTTCCTGCCACATCTTAAATGCCCGGTGGTGGTCTATTGTAAACTACACCTGTGCGTAGTTCGGGAGGAGGCGATTCGGAAGCGGGTACTGCTGATGGGTGGCGGTGAGAGAATGGATTGCAGGGAAATGAGTGAGCGATGGCATTGATGATTTAGAACATCATGTTCGGTTCTGGGCACCATGTGACAGGAAAAAGGGTGCGGGGAAGATTCACGAGGATGTTGCCGGGACTCGAGGGCCTGAGCTACAGGGAGAGGTTGAACAGGGCTGGGACCTTTAAGGGCCTGTCCCACCAGCATGCGACTTCATGCGGCGAGCGCGGCCTGACGTGGTCGCTTGAGCCGTCCGGCGTCGCGGGGCCGGTCCCACTTCGATCGCCGGAGCCGTGCGGAATTGTGGGGAGTTCGTCCCGAGACCGCGCGGGGCTCCGAGAAACTGACCGTGTTCAAAAATTCCACGCGGCAACGGCTTGTCGGCTCGCAGTCGCCTCGACGCATTACGCACCGCCTCGACATCGTGCCTCCGTGACCCTCTATGTGTGTGCCTCCGTGACCCTCTATATGTGTGGCTCCGTGGCCCTCTGTGTGTGTGCCTCTGTGCCCCTCTCTGTGTGCCTCCGTGACCCTCTCTGTGTGTGCCTCTGTGCCCCTCTCTGTGTGCCCCTCTCTGTCCTGGCGAACTTACCTTGAAGACTTCGCTCCAAGTTCGCCTCACTTTGCGCCGCGTTGCGCCACTCACCCGACCTCCGCGCGGCCCTCGCTGCCGGTTTGGCAGCGGGTCGAGATCTCGGGTCGAGATCTCTCGACCCGAAACGTCACCTATTCCTTCGCTCCATAGATGCTGCCTCACCCGCTGAGTTTCCCCAGGTAGATGCACAGAGTCTCTTGGCCAGAGTAGGGCAATCGAGAACCAGGTTTAAGATGAAGGGGGAAACATTTTTTTAGGAATACGAGTTAACTTTTTCATGCAAAGGGTGATGGAACAAGCTGCCAGAGGAGGTAGTTAAGGCTGGGACTATCGTTACCTTTAAGAAGCAATTAGACAGGTACATGGATAGGGCAGGTTTGGAGGGACATGGGCCAACTGTGGGCAGGTTGGGACTAGTGTAGCTGGGACATGTTGGCCGGTGTGGGCTAGTTGGGCCGAAGGGCCTGTTTCCACAATGTGTCACTCCATGACCTGACCTGAGAGCCAGCATTAACCCAATGGGATGAATGGACTTCTAATGGGAGAGGACATCGTGAAGCAGCGTTGGCCGTTCCTTGTCTCTCCACCCGATCCCGCCTGACCCATCCAGGAGCGTGGCGTATTCCCTCTGGGTGCTGAAGGCGTAGGACTCGATAGACAATAGACAATAGGTGCAGGAGTAGGCCATTCGGCCCTTCGAGCCAGCGCCGCCATTCAATGTGATCATGGCTGATCATCCCCAATCAGTACCCCGTTCCTGCCTTCTCCCCACATCCCCTGACTCCGCTATCTTTAAGAGCCCTATCTAGCTCTCTCTTGAAAGCATCCAGAGAACCGGCCTCCACCGCCCTCCGAGGCAGAGAATTCCACAGACTCACCGCTCTCTGTGAGAAAAAGTGTTTCCTCGTCTCCGTTCTAAATGGCTTACCCCTTATTCTTAAACTGTGCCCCCTGGTTCTGGACTCCCCCAACGTCGGGAACATGTTTCCTGCCTCTAGCGTGTCCAAACCCTTAACAATCTTAGGTAGACAAAAGTGCTGGAGAAACTCAGCGGGTGCAGCAGCATCTATGGAGCGAAGGAAATAGGCAACATTTCGGGCCCAAACCCTTCTTCAGACTTAACAATCCTTAACAATCTTATATGTTTCAATGAGATCCCCTCTCATCCTTCTAAACCCCAGAGTCTACAAGCCCAGCCGCTCCATTCTCTCAGTATATGACAGTCCCGCCATCCCGGGAATTAACCTGGTGAACCTACGCTGCACTCACTCAATAGCAAGAGTGTCCCCCCTCAAATTAGGGGACTCGGTGGAACACTTTGTATCCCCAAACTTAATTAAACTAATACTCACGCCAGGGAACTTGAAAGAGCTAGTGTGGACAGACAGCGTCTGGGATGGCAAACCAACCTCCCTTCCATTGACATCGGTGAGACCAAGCGTAGGCTTGGCGATCGCTTCGCCCAACACCTCCGCTCGGTCCGCAATAACCAACCTGATCTCCCGGTGGCTCAGCACTTCAACTCCCCCTCCCATTCCGTATCCGACCTCTCTGTCCTGGGCCTCCTCCACGGCCAGAGTGAGCAACACCGCAAATTGGAGGAACAGCACCTATACCCCAGCGGTATGACCATTGACCTCTCCAATTTCCGGTAGCCCTCGCTGTCTCCTCCCCTTCTCAGCTCTCCCTCAGCCCTCTGGCTCCTCCTCTTCCTTTCTCCTCCCCCCCCCCCCCCCCCCCCACCCCACCCCCCCCCCCCCCATTCAATCTGCAGAAGGGTTTTGGCCCGAAACGTCGCCTATTTCCTTCGCTCCATAGATGCTGCTGCACCCGCTGAGTGTCTCCAGCACTTTTGTCGACCTCCCTTCCATTGACTCCATCTACACCTCACGCTGCCTCGGCAAGGCCGGCAGCATCATCGAGGACCAGTCGCACCCCCGGCCACTCCCTCTTCTCCCCTCTCCCATCGGGCAAGAGGTACAGAAGTGTGAAAACGCACACCTCCAGATTCAGGGACAGTTTCTTCCCGGCTGTTATCAGGCAACTGAACCATCCTACCACAACCAGAGAGCAGTGCTGAACTACCATCTACCTGATTGGAGACCCCCGGACTATCCTTGATCGGACTTTGCTGGCTTGACCTTGCACCAAACGTTATTCCCTTATCATGTATCTGTACGATTGTAATCATGTATTGTCTTCCCGCTGACTGGTTAGCACGCAACAAAAGCTTTTCACCGTACCTCGGTACACGTGACAATAAACTGAACAAACTGGAGTGGAGAGGGGACGGGCGGTGCAGGAGGGTAACATAAGGTCATAAGTGTTAGGGGTAGAATTAGGCCATTCGGCCCATCAAGTCTACCCCACCATCCAATCATGGCTGATCGATCTCTCCCTCCTAACCCCATTCTCCTGCCTTCTCCCCATAACCCCCGATACCCGTACCAATCAAGAATCTATCTCTCTCTGCCTTAAATATATCCACCGACTTGGCCTCCACAGCCTTCTGTGGCAATGAATTCCACAGATTCACCACCCTGCGGTTAAAGAAATGCAGGGGGCGTATCTCCGGCTTGGGCCTGGCCAGCTGGGAGTTTGTGGGAGCAAGGGATTTGTGCTGGGCTCGGTGGTGCAGCGGTAGAGTTGCCGCCTCACAGTGCCAGAGACCCGGGTTCGATCCCGACTACGGGCGCTGTGTGTGTACAGAGTTTGCACGCTCTCCCCGTGACCTGCGCGGGTTTTTCTCCGGGACGCTCCGGTTTCCTCCCGCACTCCCAAAGACGTGCAGGCTCGCAGGTTAATTGGCTCGGTACCATTTGTAAAATGTCCCTTGTGTGTGTAGGATAGCGTTAGCGCGCGGGGGCAATTGCCGTTGGGACAAAGGGCCTGTTTCCGCACTGCATCTCTACATTAAACATTTTGGCCTGTTTCTGCGGCACCCCCTGGCAGGCAGCCAGGCCACGCATGTTTCCCCCAGAAGAGCGGTCCAAGTTCTCCAGCTGACTCTCACTGGCGCTTGTCCAAACGCTCGGTCCTTCCCTCAGCTGGGAGCAGACGCACCTCCCAAGAGAAGCCTCGCTCAGTTCAGTTCAGTTCCGTTTATTGGCATGCTGTATATCTCTCAACTAATTTAAATATTCTCAGTTGCCTAACTTGTTATGAAACGGAGAAGAGCGTTCACTTCAGTTCACTTTATTGTCACGTGGACTGGGGCTACAGTGAAAGGTTTCTTTTCACGTGCTAACCAGTCAGCGGAAAGACAATGCATTGATTACAATCGAGCCACTAAAGGGCCTGTCCCACCAGCATCCGACTCCATGCGGTGAGCGCGATCAAACTAGAAGCGGGGGCCGCGCGGAGGTCGGGTGATCCCCTGTACAGGGCCGTTCCCACCAGCATGCGCCTGCATGCGGCAAGCGCGACCAAACGGGCAGCGAGGGCCGCGCGGGGGTCGGGTGAGTGGCGCAACGCGGCGCAAAGTGAGGCGAACTTGGAGCGAAGTCTTCAAGGTAAGTTCGCCAGGACAGGGAGGGGCACACAGAGAGGGGCACAGAGGCACACACACACACAGGGCCACGGAGCCACACACATAGAGGGTCACGGAGGCACGACGTCGAGACGGTGCGTAATGCGTCGAGGCGACTGCGAGCCGACAAGCCGTTGCCGCGCGGAATTTTTGAACATGGTCAGTTTCTCGGAGCCCCGCGCGGTCTCGGGACGAACTCCGCACAATTCCGCACGGCTCCGGCGATCGAAGTGGGACCGGCCCTGCAACGCGACCACGTTAGGTCGCGCTCATCTCATAGAGTTGCATGCTGGTGGGACAGGCCCTTTAGAGTGCACAGATACACGATAGGGGAGTAGCGTTTAGTGCAAGGCAAAGCCAGTTCTGTGGACAGTCCAATGTCCGCAACGGGGTAGAGGTGAATCAGACAGCACCCTAGCTTATGGAAGGACTCGGTGGAAGAGCCTCGAGCCTGAAAAAGGAGTCGTGATCCGAAA
>CAUPSL010001002.1:72500-80000 GCA_963514005.1 Raja brachyura
GAAGGCAGGAACGGAGTACTGATTGGGGATGATCAGCCATGATCACATTGAATGGCGATGCTGGCTCGAAGGGCCGAATGGCCTACTCCTGCACCTATTGTCTATGCCTATGTGTGGAGCGTGTGTGTGTGTGTGCGTGTGTGCGTGTGTGTGTGCAAGTGTGAACCTGTGGAGAGTGTGTGTGTATCTGTCTGTATATGCGCGCCTGTGTGTGTGCGTGTGTGTAAGTGCGTACCTGTGGAGAATGTGTGTGCATGTATATATATATGCATGTATGCGCGTGTGTACATGTGTGTGTGTGTGTGAGTGCGTGTGTGTGCGTGTGTGTCTGTGCGTGTGTGTCTGTGTGTGAGTGTGTGTGTGCGTGTGTGTGTCTGTGCGTGTGTGTGTGTGTCTGTGTGTGTGCGTGTGTGTGTGCGTGCGCGTGTGCATGTGTGTCTGTGCGTGTGTGTGTCTGTGTGTGAGTGTGTGTGCGTGTGTGTGTCTTTGTGTGTGTGTGCGTGTGTGTGTGTGTGCGTGTGCGTGTGTGCGTGTGTGTCTGTGTGTGTGTCTGTGTGTGTGCATGTGTGTGTGTGTGTGTGCGTGTGTGTGTGTGGGTGTGTATGTGCAAGTGCGTACCTGTGGAGAATGTGTGTGCGTGTATATATATGCATGTATGCGCGTGTATACATGTGTGTGTGTGTGCGCGCACATATATGTGTTTACGGTGGAAGATCAGATATGATGACGCGTTAAGTTTTCACCCAGTAACCAAAGCGGTTGCCCAATCGACCTTGCATCAGACCTAGTGTTAGATTCCTGTACCTTCTCTCTGCAAACATTGCTTTTGGTTTTGAGGGGGTTGCGATAATGATCGAGTAGACTACTAATTATCAGCGTGGGCACTGATTCACTGAATCTCTCCGGGTGGGGAGGGGAGGGGAGGGGGGCCTTTACGTTATACAGCGCTCTGGAATGCTCCTGCCTACATCCTCGAACATTGCTCCTCGTGCTCTGGTATTTAATTTCATCCTTCACGTGTTTAAATGGGCTAATAAAACGTATCCATTCTTTCATGTCCTTGGCTTGGAGCCTTCGACGTAGGATGTGGTTGCTCATCCTACCCCAACTAGAGAGCAGCCCCGAACTACATATATATCAATCCCGTTGAAACATATAACATTTTTAAGGGCTTGGACCCGCTAGAGGCAGGAAACATGTTCCCGATGTTGGGGGGGAGTCCAGAACCAGGGGCCACACAGTTTAAGAATAAGGGGTGTAAGCCATTTAGAACGGAGACGAGGAAACACTTTTTCTCACAGAGAGTGGTGAGTCTGTGGAATTCTCCGCCTCAGAGGGTGGTGGAGGCCGGTTCTCTGGATGCTTTCAATGGAGAGTTAGATAGGGCTCTTAAAGATAGCGGATATGGGGAGAAGGCAGGAACGGGGTACTGATTGGGGATGATCAGCCATGATCACATTGAATGGCGGTGCTGTATCGAAGGGCCGAATGGCCTCCTCCTGCACCTATTGTCTATTGTCAATTATAGTCAGTGGATGGGTACATGGACGGGAAGGGAATGGAGGGGTATGGTCTGAGTGCAGGTAGTTGGGACTAGGGGAAACTAAATGGTCGGCACGGACTGGAAGGGCCGAGAGGGCCTGTTTCCGTGCTGTAATGGTTATATGGTTATAGATGTACAGAGAAACGTGAGATGTTGCATTTTGGGAGGTCTGACAAGGGCAGGACCGACACAGTGAATGGTCGGCCTCTGGGGAGTGTTGCAGAGCAGAGGGATCTAGGGGTACAGGTGCACGGTTCCTTGAAGTTGGGTGGTCAAAAAGGCTTTTGGCATATAGGCCTTCATCAGTCAGTGTATTGAGTATACACTTTGGGAGGTAGGCACAACATGCTGGAGTAGCTCAGCGGGACAGGCAGCATCTCTGGAGAGAAGGCAAGGGTGATCTTCAGACCCGAACCGAAACGTCACCCATTCCTTCTCTCCAGGGATGCGGCCCGTCCCGCTGAGTCGCTCCAGCATTCTGTGTCTACCTATGATTCAAACCAGCATCTGCAGTTCCTTCCTACACATAGAAGTTAGGAGGTCGTGTTGTGGTGACATGGGACGTTGGTAGGGCCACGTTTAGAGTATTGCGTTCAGTTCTGGGCACCGTGTCGCAGGAAAAGTGTTGTCAAGCTGGATGGGGTGCGGAGGAGATTTACGAGGACGTTGCCAGGACTCGAGGGACTGAGCAACAGGGAGAGGATGCGCAGGCTGGGACTCTATTCCTTGGAGCGCAGGAGGATGAGGGGAGATCTTATAGAGGTTTACAAAATCATGAAAGCAGTAGATCGGGTAGAAACATAGAAACATAGAAACATAGAAAAATAGGTGCAGGAGTAGGCCATTCGTCCCTTCGAGCCTGCACCGCCATTCAATATGATCATGGCTGATCATCCAACACAGTATCTCGTACCTGCCTTCTCTCCATACCCCCTGATCCCTTTAGCCACAAGTGCCACATCTAACGCCCTCTTAAATATAGCCAATGAACTGGCCTCAACTACCTTCTGTGGCAGAGAATTCCAGAGACTCACCACTCTCTGTGTAAAGAATGTTTTCCTCATTTCGGTCCTAAAGGAATTCCCCCTTATCCTTAGACTGTGACCCCTTGTTCTGGACTCCCCCAACATCGGGAACAATCTTCCAGCATCTAGCTTGTCCAACCCCTTAAGGATTTTGTAAGTTTCTATAAGATCCCCCGCTCAATCTTCTGAATTCCAGCGAGTACAAGCCGAGTCTATCCAATCTTTCCTCATATGAAGACGCACAGAGTCTCTTGCCCAGAGTTGGGGAATTGAGGACCAGAGGACATAGGTTCAAGGTGAAGGGGGAAAGATTTAATAGGAATCTGAGGGGAACCCTTCTCACACAGATGTATGGAACGAGCTGCCGGAGGAGGTAGCTGAGGCTGGGACTATCCCAATATTTAAGAAACAGTTAGACAGGTACATGGATAGGACAGGTGGGACGAACGCAGGCATGTTGGCCGGTGTGGGCAAGTTGGGCCGAAGGGCCTGTTTCCAAACTGTGTGTATGGGATTACACATTCAGGCAGAAAGTGAGACGGAGTTACTGCTGCCTGAGAGCTGTGACTTGTTGAACTCACCGCCCCAGAGGGCTGTGAGTCATCAGATGGTTTTATTTACGGTGGAGATTGTAAGATATTTGGGCTGCAGGGAGTCGAGGGTTATGTTGTGAGTCACTACCGGGGAAGTGTTGAGGCCAGCATCAGGTTATCTCTGATGTCGAATGACAGAGAATAGTCCTGAGTTCAACGCACTTCTCTGGGAGTAATACAGTGTGGAAACAGGCCCTTCGGCCCAACTTGCACCAGGATGGCCAAGTGGTTAAGGCGTTGGACTTAAGATCCAATGGACAATAAATGTGAGGTTATCCACTTTGGTGGCAAAAATAGGAAAGCAGACTATTATCTAAATGGTGGCCGATTAGGAAAAGGGGAGATGCAGCGCGACCTGGGTATCATGGTACACCAGTCATTGAAAGTAGGCATGCAGGTGCAGCAGGCAGTGAAGAAGCGAATGGTATGTTAGCTTTCATAGCAAAAGGATTTGAGTATAGGAGCAGGGAGGTTCTACTTCAGTTGTATAGGGTCTTGGTGAGACCACACCTGGAGTATTGCGTACAGTTCTGGTCTCCAAATCTGAGGAAGGACATTATTGCCATAGAGGGAGTGCAGCGAAGGTTCACCAGACCGATTCCTGGGATGTCAGGACTGTCTTATGAACAAAGACTGGATAGACTCGGTTTATACTCTCTAGAATTTAGGAGATTGAGAGGGGATCTTATAGAAACTTACAAAATTCTTAAGGGGTTGGACAGGCTAGATGCAGGAAGATTGTTCCCGATGTTGGGGAGTTCCAGGACAAGGGGTCACAGCTTAAGGATAAGGGGGAAATCCTTTAGGACCGAGATGAGAAGGACTTTTTTCACACAGAGAGTGGTGGGTCTCTGGAACTCTCTGCCACAGAGGGTAGTTGAGGCCAGTTCATTGGCTATATTTAAGAGGGCGTTAGATGTGGCCCTTGTGGCTAAGGGGATCAGAGGGTATGGAGAGAAGGCAGGTACGGGATACTGAGTTGGATGATCAGCCATGATCATATTGAATGGCGGTGCAGGCTCGAAGGGCCGAATGGCCTACTCCTGCACCTATTTTCTATGTTTCTATGTTGCCCACACCGGCCAACATGTCCCAGCTACACTAGTCCCACCTGCCCGTGGTGTTTGGCCCATATCCCTCCAAACCTATCGTATCGATGCACCTGCCTAATTAATTCTTAAAATGTCGCAATAGCCCCAGTCTCGACTGCCCCCTCCGGCAGCTCGTTCCATACACCCACCACCCTTAGTGTTTGCTTTGGGAGATTCTTGATTGGTACGGGCGTCAGGGGTTATGGGGAGAAGTCAGGAACATGGGGTTAGGAGGGAGAGATAGATCAGCCACCAGGGAGTTGATGGGCCGAACGTCCTCATTCCGAATGAATGAATAAGTTTATTGGCCGAGTATATTCACATACAAGGAATTTGCCTCGGTGCTCCGCCCGCAAGTGACAACATGACATGCAGTGACAGTTAAGGGGCTGTCCCACTTGGGCGACCTAATTGGCGGGTTTAGAAGAGTTTATTTTAAAAAATGACGGCGAAGACCTCCTTCCACCATGTTGAAGACCATCTTCGACCAGCTACGACTAACTTTGGGAAAATTGGACAGCGAATAGTGGAGAGTGAAGACGACCTCCCTTCGACCCTTCCCCCCCCCCCCCCTCAAACCCCATTCTGGCCTTCACTCTGTAACCTTTCATTTGAGCTGGCCCTGGTGGGTTGGAGAGGTTGTATCGCTAAGCCATGAGGCAAAAGGATAATGCGATTTTATCTTCGGTTTAGTTTAAAGATACCGCATGGAAACAGGCCCTGCGGCCCACTTAAGGCCACGCCGGACAATCCATCGCCCGCTCACACCAGTTCAACTTTTTCACTTTCATAACACGAGGAGTCGAGTATAGGAGCAAAGAGGTCCTTCTGCAGTTGTACAGGGCCCTAGTGAGACCACACCTGGAGTATTGTGTGCAGTTCTGGTCCTCCAATTTGAGGAAGGACATTCTTGCTATTGAGGGAGTGCAGCGTAGGTTTACAAGGTTAATTCCCGGGATGGCGGGACTGCCATACGCTGAGAGAATGGAGCGGCTGGGCTTGTACACTCTGGAGTTTAGAAGGATGAGAGGGGATCTCATTGAAACATTTAAGGTTATTAAGGGTTTGGACACGCTCGAGGCAGGAAACATGTTCCCGATGTTGGGGGAGTCCAGAACCAGGGGCCACAGTTTAAGAATAAGGGGTGTAAGCCATTTAGAACGGAGATGAGGAAACACTTTTTTTCACAGAGAGTTGTGAGTCTGTGGAATTCTCTGCCTCGGAGGGCGGCGGAGGCCGGTTCTCTGGATAGTTTCAAGAGAGAACTAGATAGGGCTCTTAAAAATAGCGCAGTCAATTAACATTAGACAATACGTGCAGGAGTCGGCCATTCGGCCCTTCAAGCCTGCACCGCCATTCAATGTGATCATGGCTGATCATCCCCAATCAGTACCCCGTTCCTGCCTTCTCCCCATATCCCCTGACTCCGCAATTTTTAAGAGCCCTATCTACCTCTCCCTTGAAAGCATCGATAGAAGCTCCCCCTCCCCTCACCCCACTCACCATCAACAACACCACAGTCACATCAGTGGAGTCTTTTAAGTTCCTGGGAACCATCATCTCCAAGGACCTTAAGTGGGGGGGCTACCATCGACTCCACAGTCAAAAAGGCACAACAGAGGATGTACTTCCTGCGGCAGCTGAGGAAGCACAATCTGCCCCAGGCAATGATGGTCCAATTCTACACGGCCATCGTAGAGTCTGTCCTCACCTTCTCCATCATGGTCTGGTTTGGCTCGGCCACCAAGCACGACATCCGGAGGCTGCAGCGAATCGTCCAATCAGCAGAGAAGGTTATTGGCTGCAACCTTCCCTCCATTGATGAACTGTACACTGCAAGGGCCAGGAAGCGAGCGGGCAAGATCATCTCTGACCCCTCTCACCCTGGCCACAAACTCTTTGAATCACTTCCCTCTGGAAGGCGACTCCGGACTGTCAAAGCTGCCACACGCAGCCAGACATAAAAACAGTTTTTATCCACGAGCAGTTGCTCAACTCAACAGCCAGAAATCTGTAGCCTCCCTTTGATCTGGCATTTTGTTGGCTCACATGCTCGGTCAATGGTGTTTTATCATTATTGTTAATGTTCAGTGTTTTCTGAGTCATTCGTAACAGTCACTGCACTGTCATATTGTTACTTGCGGGCGGAGCACCAAGGCAAATTCCTTGTATGTGAATATACGTGGCCAATAAACGTACTTACTCACTTACTTCCACCCAGATAACATCCAAAACAAAAGTGAGATATCCAAAATAGCCGCCTCCCCCTGTGATACCCACCGCTGGATGTATGAACCTTTGGTGAACGAACCTTTCCAGGCACAGTGCATTCAATTGGGCCTGTATCTGGAAGGTCCCTAACTAGCGAAGGGTATTTTTACCTCAAACACCACAACTAATTCTTTCTTTCTCTGAACTGAAACTTAAATCCTTGACGCATATGAAAGCCTTCTAACAGTTGACACCCTTTATCACATCCCCTGATGTTTTGAGACTGATCATTTTTCGACAACTTTTTTATTTTTTTGGGGGTTAAAAAAATAAGAGCGTTTAAAAATAAATCTGAAGAAGGGTCTCGGCCCGAAGCCTATTTCCGTCGCTCCATAGATGCTGCCTCACCCGCTGAGTTTCTCCAGCATTTTTGTCCACCTTGTCAAAATAACATATATATACCTCATTGAATCTTACCGAATAGTGAAAGGCCTGGATAGAGTGGATGCGGAGAGGACGTTTCCACTAGTGGGAGAGTCTAGGAGCAGAGGGCACGGCTTCAGAATAAAAGGACAATAGGCAATAGACAACAGGCGCAGGAGTAGGCCATTCGGCCCTTCGAGCCAGCACCGCCATTCAATGTGATCATGGCTGATCATCCCCAATCAGTACCCCGTTCCTGCCTTCTCCCCATATCCATATATTGTTACATATCCATACATACCCATATATATATATCCATACCCCTCACCATATATTGTTATATGGTTATATAGGCAGGTGGGACTAAGGGAAAAAAGTTGTTCGGCACGGACTTGAAGGGCCGAGATGGCCTGTTTCCGTGCTGTAATTGTTATATGTTATATGGTTATATCCCCATGACTCCGCTATCTCTAAGAGCTGTACCTGGCTCTTGAAAGCATCCAGAGAACCGGCCTCCACCGCAGGCAGAGAATTCCACAGACTCACAACTCTCTGTGAGAAAAAGTGTTTCCTCGTCTCCGTTCTAAACGACTCACCCCTTATTCTTAAACTGT
>CAUPSL010001003.1:0-2500 GCA_963514005.1 Raja brachyura
AGCCCGTCATTTAAACACAGGCTTTTGGCCCCAAATATCATTTTGAACGGCCACTCGGCCCAGCATCTCTGTACTAGCCCACACTGGCGTCACTTGCCTGATTTTGGCCCCAAATGGCCCTTCTTTTGAGGCCACAGCTCCGTACTAGCCCGTCATTCAAACACAGGCTTTTGGCCCCAAATATCATTTTGAACGGCCACTCGGCCCAGCATCTCTGTACTAGCCCACACTGGCGCCACTTGCGTGATTTTGGGCCCAAATGGCCCTTCTTTTGAGGCCACAGCTCCGTACTAGCCCGTCATTTAAACACAGGCTTTTGGCCCCAAATATCACTTTTTCAGGCCACTCGGCCCAGAATCTCTGTACTAGCCCACACTGGCGTCACTTGCCTGATTTTGGCCCCAAATGGCCCTTCTTTTGAGGCCACAGCTCCGTACTAGCCCGTCATTCAAACACAGGCTTTTGGCCCCAAATATCATTTTGAACGGCCACTCGGCCCAGCATCTCTGTACTAGCCCACACTGGCGCCACTTGCCTGATTTTGGCCCCAAATGGCCCTTCTTCTGAGGCCACAGCTCCGTACTAGCCCGTCATTTAAACACAGGCTTTTGGCCCCAAATATCACTTTTTGCAGGCCACTCGGCCCAGCATGTCTGTACTAGCCCACACTGGCGCCACTTGCCTGATTTTGGCCCCAAATGGCCCTTCTTTTGAGGCCACAGCTCCGTACTAGCCCGTCATTCAAACACAGGCTTTTGGCCCCAAATATCATTTTGAACGGCCACTCGGCCCAGCATCTCTGTACTAGCCCACACTGGCGCCACTTGCGTGATTTTGGGCCCAAATGGCCCTTCTTTTGAGGCCACAGCTCCGTACTAGCCCGTCATTTAAACACAGGCTTTTGCCCCAAATATCACTTTTTCAGGCCACTCGGCCCAGAATCTCTGTACTAGCCCACACTGGAGTCACTTGCGTGATTTTGGGCCCAAATGGCCCTTCTTTTGAGGCCACAGCTCCGTACTAGCCCGTCATTGAAACACAGACTTTTGGCCCCAAATATCACTTTTTGCAGGCCACTCGGCCCAGCATGTCTGTACTAGCCCACACCGGCGTCACTTGCCTGATTTTGGCCCCAAATGGCCCTTCTTTTGAGGCCACAGCTCCGTACTAGCCCGTCGTTTAAACACAGGCTTTTGGCCCCAAATATCACTTTTTGCAGGCCACTCGATCCAGCATCTCTGTACTAGCCCACACTGGCGTCACTTGCCTGATTTTGGCCCCAAATGGCCCTTCTTTTGAGGCCACAGCTCCGTACTAGCCCGTCATTTATTACAGGTTTTGACCCCAAATATCGTTTTTGAAGGCCACTCGGCCAAGCAGCTGTGTGCTATCCCACCAGCTGCGGCCGTACGTGCCATGTTGAAGGCCACTCGGCCAAGCAGCTCTGTACTAGCCCATACTAATCCACATTCATGCGTGTCATTTTCCAGAATTTGGCCCCCAAAGCGGGTTTTTTGGAGGCCATTCGGCCCGATCAGCTCTGTACTAGCCCATGCCAGCTGTTTTGGAAGGCCACTCAGCCCCCCCCAGCACCCACCTTCTTGCGTGTCATTTCCCAGAGTTTGGCCCCAGATATGGTTTTTGGAAGGAAGGCCGCTCTGTACTAGCTCGCCAGCCCCACCTTCACGCGTGCGTGCGTGCGTGCGTGCGTGCGTGTCATTTCCCAGATTTTGGCCCCACATAGAGTTTCTGTTGAAGGCCACTCACTCACTGGGCTATGCCACTGTGTACTAGACCACCACCACCCACCTGCACGCGTGTCATTTCCCAGATTGTGGCCCCGAAATAGAGTTTTTGAAGGCCGCTCGGCCGAGCAGCTCCGCACTGGCCCCTCAGCCACCGCCCACCTTCATGCGTGTCCACCCCAATGTTCCACGTCACTTCCCAGATTTATACCCCGATGATTCTATTTGGATGTCCCTTGTGGCTATCCGTCTGTGCCAGCGTCCCCCAGCCCTCTGTGATGACCAATTGTTAAAAAATTGTGTATTTGGGGCAGGCAAGTGAAATCAATTCAGACTATTGTGGCTATCGTGGATGACCAGACCAGACCAGGATAGTGAAAATTGATTTTACTTACTTAGCCAAAAAGCCAATTTTTTAAATTTGTTAATAGTGGCCGTCCGGCCGGCCGCCCCCCTGTGGCTCATGCGGCCTCATTGTGTGTGTGTGTGTGTGTGAATAATAATCACAAGTGTGCGATTGGAATAATTGTCTTTTATTTCTTTTAATGACATTTACAATGTAGTATATTTGACAAGACAGGCAGCTCTCTCTCTCTCTCTCTCTCTCTCTCTCTCTCTCTCTCTCTGTGCTGAGCTTGGTCCTTCGTCCTTCATTGTGGACATCTGTAAAGAAATAAGAAAGAAAGAAAAAAAGCAATTAATTTCAAAAATTCACTTGTTGATACATACGTACATACATACGTACATACATACAG
>CAUPSL010001003.1:7500-12500 GCA_963514005.1 Raja brachyura
GCGCCACTTGCCTGATTTTGGCCCCAGATGGCCCTTCTTTTGAGGCAACAGCTCCGTACTAGCCCGTCATTCAAACACAGGCTTTTGGCCCCAAATATCATTTTGAACGGCCACTCGGCCCAGCATCTCTGTACTAGCCCACACTGGCGCCACTTGCGTGATTTTGGGCCCAAATGGCCCTTCTTTTGAGGCCACAGCTCCGTACTAGCCCGTCATTTAAACACAGGCTTTTGCCCCAAATATCACTTTTTCAGGCCACTCGGCCCAGAATCTCTGTACTAGCCCACACTGGAGTCACTTGCGTGATTTTGGGCCCAAATGGCCCTTCTTTTGAGGCCACATCTCCGTACTAGCCCGTCATTTAAACATAGGCTTTTGGCCCCAAATATTCTTTTTGAACGGCCACTCGGCCCAGCATGTCTGTACTAGCCCACACTGGCGCCACTTGCCTGATTTTGGCCCCAAATGGCCCTTCTTTTGAGGCCACAGCTCCGTACTAGCCCGTCATTTAAACACAGGCTTTTGTCCCCAAATATCATTTTGAACGGCCACTCGGCCCAGCATCTCTGTACTAGCCCACACTGGCGTCACTTGCCTGATTTTGGCCCCAAATGGCCCTTCTTTTGAGGCCACAGCTCCGTACTAGCCCGTCATTTAAACACAGGCTTTTGCCCCAAATATCACTTTTTCAGGCCACTCGGCCCAGAATCTCTGTACTAGCCCACACTGGAGTCACTTGCGTGATTTTGGGCCCAAATGGCCCTTCTTTTGAGGCCACAGCTCCGTACTAGCCCGTCATTTAAACACAGGCTTTTGCCCCAAATATCACTTTTTCAGGCCACTCGGCCCAGCATCTCTGTACTAGCCCACACTGGAGTCACTTGCCTGATTTTGGCCCCAAATGGCCCTTCTTTTGAGGCAACAGCTCCGTACTAGCCCGTCATTCAAACACAGGCTTTTGGCCCCAAATATCATTTTGAACGGCCACTCGGCCCAGCATCTCTGTACTAGCCCACACTGGCGCCACTTGCGTGATTTTGGGCCCAAATGGCCCTTCTTTTGAGGCCACAGCTCCGTACTAGCCCGTCATTTAAACACAGGCTTTTGCCCCAAATATCACTTTTTCAGGCCACTCGGCCCAGAATCTCTGTACTAGCCCACACTGGAGTCACTTGCGTGATTTTGGGCCCAAATGGCCCTTCTTTTGAGGCCACAGCTCCGTACTAGCCCGTCATTTAAACACAGGCTTTTGCCCCAAATATCACTTTTTCAGGCCACTCGGCCCAGCATCTCTGTACTAGCCCACACTGGAGTCACTTGCGTGATTTTGGGCCCAAATGGCCCTTCTTTTGAGGCCACAGCTCCGTACTAGCCCGTCATTTAAACACAGGCTTTTGGCCCCAAATATCACTTTTTGCAGGGCACTCGGCCCAGCATGTCTGTACTAGCCCACACTGGCGCCACTTGCCTGATTTTGGCCCCAAATGGCCCTTCTTTTGAGGCAACAGCTCCGTACTAGCCCGTCATTCAAACACAGGCTTTTGGCCCCAAATATCATTTTGAACGGCCACTCGGCCCAGCATCTCTGTACTAGCCCACACTGGCGCCACTTGCGTGATTTTGGGCCCAAATGGCCCTTCTTTTGAGGCCACAGCTCCGTACTAGCCCGTCATTTAAACACAGGCTTTTGCCCCAAATATCACTTTTTCAGGCCACTCGGCCCAGAATCTCTGTACTAGCCCACACTGGAGTCACTTGCGTGATTTTGGGCCCAAATGGCCCTTCTTTTGAGGCCACAGCTCCGTACTAGCCCGTCATTTAAACACAGGCTTTTGCCCCAAATATCACTTTTTCAGGCCACTCGGCCCAGCATCTCTGTACTAGCCCACACTGGAGTCACTTGCGTGATTTTGGGCCCAAATGGCCCTTCTTTTGAGGCCACAGCTCCGTACTAGCCCGTCATTTAAACATAGGCTTTTGGCCCCAAATATTCTTTTTGAACGGCCACTCGGCCCAGCATGTCTGTACTAGCCCACACTGGCGCCACTTGCCTGATTTTGGCCCCAAATGGCCCTTCTTTTGAGGCCACAGCTCCGTACTAGCCCGTCATTTAAACACAGGCTTTTGGCCCCAAATATCACTTTTTGCAGGCCACTCGGCCCAGCATGTCTGTACTAGCCCACACTGGCGTCACTTGCCTGATTTTGGCCCCAAATGGCCCTTCTTTTGAGGCCACAGCTCCGTACTAGCCCGTCATTTAAACACAGGCTTTTGGCCCCAAATATTCTTTTTGAACGGCCACTCGGCCCAGCATGTCTGTACTACCCCACACTGGCGCCACTTGCCTGATTTTGGCCCCAAATGGCCCTTCTTTTGAGGCCACAGCTCCGTACTAGCCCGTCATTTAAACACAGGCTTTTGGCCCCAAATATCATTTTGAACGGCCACTCGGCCCAGCATCTCTGTACTAGCCCACACTGGCGTCACTTGCCTGATTTTGGCCCCAAATGGCCCTTCTTTTGAGGCCACAGCTCCGTACTAGCCCGTCATTCAAACACAGGCTTTTGGCCCCAAATATCATTTTGAACGGCCACTCGGCCCAGCATCTCTGTACTAGCCCACACTGGCGCCACTTGCGTGATTTTGGGCCCAAATGGCCCTTCTTTTGAGGCCACAGCTCCGTACTAGCCCGTCATTTAAACACAGGCTTTTGGCCCCAAATATCACTTTTTCAGGCCACTCGGCCCAGAATCTCTGTACTAGCCCACACTGGCGTCACTTGCCTGATTTTGGCCCCAAATGGCCCTTCTTTTGAGGCCACAGCTCCGTACTAGCCCGTCATTCAAACACAGGCTTTTGGCCCCAAATATCATTTTGAACGGCCACTCGGCCCAGCATCTCTGTACTAGCCCACACTGGCGCCACTTGCCTGATTTTGGCCCCAAATGGCCCTTCTTCTGAGGCCACAGCTCCGTACTAGCCCGTCATTTAAACACAGGCTTTTGGCCCCAAATATCACTTTTTGCAGGCCACTCGGCCCAGCATGTCTGTACTAGCCCACACTGGCGCCACTTGCCTGATTTTGGCCCCAAATGGCCCTTCTTTTGAGGCCACAGCTCCGTACTAGCCCGTCATTCAAACACAGGCTTTTGGCCCCAAATATCATTTTGAACGGCCACTCGGCCCAGCATCTCTGTACTAGCCCACACTGGCGCCACTTGCGTGATTTTGGGCCCAAATGGCCCTTCTTTTGAGGCCACAGCTCCGTACTAGCCCGTCATTTAAACACAGGCTTTTGCCCCAAATATCACTTTTTCAGGCCACTCGGCCCAGAATCTCTGTACTAGCCCACACTGGAGTCACTTGCGTGATTTTGGGCCCAAATGGCCCTTCTTTTGAGGCCACAGCTCCGTACTAGCCCGTCATTGAAACACAGACTTTTGGCCCCAAATATCACTTTTTGCAGGCCACTCGGCCCAGCATGTCTGTACTAGCCCACACCGGCGTCACTTGCCTGATTTTGGCCCCAAATGGCCCTTCTTTTGAGGCCACAGCTCCGTACTAGCCCGTCGTTTAAACACAGGCTTTTGGCCCCAAATATCACTTTTTGCAGGCCACTCGATCCAGCATCTCTGTACTAGCCCACACTGGCGTCACTTGCCTGATTTTGGCCCCAAATGGCCCTTCTTTTGAGGCCACAGCTCCGTACTAGCCCGTCATTTATTACAGGTTTTGACCCCAAATATCGTTTTTGAAGGCCACTCGGCCAAGCAGCTGTGTGCTATCCCACCAGCTGCGGCCGTACGTGCCATGTTGAAGGCCACTCGGCCAAGCAGCTCTGTACTAGCCCATACTAATCCACATTCATGCGTGTCATTTTCCAGAATTTGGCCCCCAAAGCGGGTTTTTTGGAGGCCATTCGGCCCGATCAGCTCTGTACTAGCCCATGCCAGCTGTTTTGGAAGGCCACTCAGCCCCCCCCAGCACCCACCTTCTTGCGTGTCATTTCCCAGAGTTTGGCCCCAGATATGGTTTTTGGAAGGAAGGCCGCTCTGTACTAGCTCGCCAGCCCCACCTTCACGCGTGCGTGCGTGCGTGCGTGCGTGCGTGTCATTTCCCAGATTTTGGCCCCACATAGAGTTTCTGTTGAAGGCCACTCACTCACTGGGCTATGCCACTGTGTACTAGACCACCACCACCCACCTGCACGCGTGTCATTTCCCAGATTGTGGCCCCGAAATAGAGTTTTTGAAGGCCGCTCGGCCGAGCAGCTCCGCACTGGCCCCTCAGCCACCGCCCACCTTCATGCGTGTCCACCCCAATGTTCCACGTCACTTCCCAGATTTATACCCCGATGATTCTATTTGGATGTCCCTTGTGGCTATCCGTCTGTGCCAGCGTCCCCCAGCCCTCTGTGATGACCAATTGTTAAAAAATTGTGTATTTGGGGCAGGCAAGTGAAATCAATTCAGACTATTGTGGCTATCGTGGATGACCAGACCAGACCAGGATAGTGAAAATTGATTTTACTTACTTAGCCAAAAAGCCAATTTTTTAAATTTGTTAATAGTGGCCGTCCGGCCGGCCGCCCCCCTGTGGCTCATGCGGCCTCATTGTGTGTGTGTGTGTGTGTGAATAATAATCACAAGTGTGCGATTGGAATAATTGTCTTTTATTTCTTTTAATGACATTTACAATGTAGTATATTTGACAAGACAGGCAGCTCTCTCTCTCTCTCTCTCTCTCTCTCTCTCTCTCTCTCTCTGTGCTGAGCTTGGTCCTTCGTCCTTCATTGTGGACATCTGTAAAGAAATAAGAAAGAAAGAAAAAAAGCAATTAATTTCAAAAATTCACTTGTTGATACATACGTACATACATACGTACATACATACAGCTTATCTCTCCCTGTGGCTTGGAACTGGCTGTATTTCTTAGTAAAAGTGTTGAAAATGTACAAATTAAATTCCCCACACACACACTCGCCTGTGGCTGTGTTGGAC
>CAUPSL010001003.1:17500-22500 GCA_963514005.1 Raja brachyura
GAACGGCCACTCGGCCCAGCATCTCTGTACTAGCCCACACTGGCGCCACTTGCGTGATTTTGGGCCCAAATGGCCCTTCTTTTGAGGCCACAGCTCCGTACTAGCCCGTCATTTAAACACAGGCTTTTGCCCCAAATATCACTTTTTCAGGCCACTCGGCCCAGAATCTCTGTACTAGCCCACACTGGAGTCACTTGCGTGATTTTGGGCCCAAATGGCCCTTCTTTTGAGGCCACATCTCCGTACTAGCCCGTCATTTAAACATAGGCTTTTGGCCCCAAATATTCTTTTTGAACGGCCACTCGGCCCAGCATGTCTGTACTAGCCCACACTGGCGCCACTTGCCTGATTTTGGCCCCAAATGGCCCTTCTTTTGAGGCCACAGCTCCGTACTAGCCCGTCATTTAAACACAGGCTTTTGTCCCCAAATATCATTTTGAACGGCCACTCGGCCCAGCATCTCTGTACTAGCCCACACTGGCGTCACTTGCCTGATTTTGGCCCCAAATGGCCCTTCTTTTGAGGCCACAGCTCCGTACTAGCCCGTCATTTAAACACAGGCTTTTGCCCCAAATATCACTTTTTCAGGCCACTCGGCCCAGAATCTCTGTACTAGCCCACACTGGAGTCACTTGCGTGATTTTGGGCCCAAATGGCCCTTCTTTTGAGGCCACAGCTCCGTACTAGCCCGTCATTTAAACACAGGCTTTTGCCCCAAATATCACTTTTTCAGGCCACTCGGCCCAGCATCTCTGTACTAGCCCACACTGGAGTCACTTGCCTGATTTTGGCCCCAAATGGCCCTTCTTTTGAGGCAACAGCTCCGTACTAGCCCGTCATTCAAACACAGGCTTTTGGCCCCAAATATCATTTTGAACGGCCACTCGGCCCAGCATCTCTGTACTAGCCCACACTGGCGCCACTTGCGTGATTTTGGGCCCAAATGGCCCTTCTTTTGAGGCCACAGCTCCGTACTAGCCCGTCATTTAAACACAGGCTTTTGCCCCAAATATCACTTTTTCAGGCCACTCGGCCCAGAATCTCTGTACTAGCCCACACTGGAGTCACTTGCGTGATTTTGGGCCCAAATGGCCCTTCTTTTGAGGCCACAGCTCCGTACTAGCCCGTCATTTAAACACAGGCTTTTGCCCCAAATATCACTTTTTCAGGCCACTCGGCCCAGCATCTCTGTACTAGCCCACACTGGAGTCACTTGCGTGATTTTGGGCCCAAATGGCCCTTCTTTTGAGGCCACAGCTCCGTACTAGCCCGTCATTTAAACACAGGCTTTTGGCCCCAAATATCACTTTTTGCAGGGCACTCGGCCCAGCATGTCTGTACTAGCCCACACTGGCGCCACTTGCCTGATTTTGGCCCCAAATGGCCCTTCTTTTGAGGCAACAGCTCCGTACTAGCCCGTCATTCAAACACAGGCTTTTGGCCCCAAATATCATTTTGAACGGCCACTCGGCCCAGCATCTCTGTACTAGCCCACACTGGCGCCACTTGCGTGATTTTGGGCCCAAATGGCCCTTCTTTTGAGGCCACAGCTCCGTACTAGCCCGTCATTTAAACACAGGCTTTTGCCCCAAATATCACTTTTTCAGGCCACTCGGCCCAGAATCTCTGTACTAGCCCACACTGGAGTCACTTGCGTGATTTTGGGCCCAAATGGCCCTTCTTTTGAGGCCACAGCTCCGTACTAGCCCGTCATTTAAACACAGGCTTTTGCCCCAAATATCACTTTTTCAGGCCACTCGGCCCAGCATCTCTGTACTAGCCCACACTGGAGTCACTTGCGTGATTTTGGGCCCAAATGGCCCTTCTTTTGAGGCCACAGCTCCGTACTAGCCCGTCATTTAAACATAGGCTTTTGGCCCCAAATATTCTTTTTGAACGGCCACTCGGCCCAGCATGTCTGTACTAGCCCACACTGGCGCCACTTGCCTGATTTTGGCCCCAAATGGCCCTTCTTTTGAGGCCACAGCTCCGTACTAGCCCGTCATTTAAACACAGGCTTTTGGCCCCAAATATCACTTTTTGCAGGCCACTCGGCCCAGCATGTCTGTACTAGCCCACACTGGCGTCACTTGCCTGATTTTGGCCCCAAATGGCCCTTCTTTTGAGGCCACAGCTCCGTACTAGCCCGTCATTTAAACACAGGCTTTTGGCCCCAAATATTCTTTTTGAACGGCCACTCGGCCCAGCATGTCTGTACTACCCCACACTGGCGCCACTTGCCTGATTTTGGCCCCAAATGGCCCTTCTTTTGAGGCCACAGCTCCGTACTAGCCCGTCATTTAAACACAGGCTTTTGGCCCCAAATATCATTTTGAACGGCCACTCGGCCCAGCATCTCTGTACTAGCCCACACTGGCGTCACTTGCCTGATTTTGGCCCCAAATGGCCCTTCTTTTGAGGCCACAGCTCCGTACTAGCCCGTCATTCAAACACAGGCTTTTGGCCCCAAATATCATTTTGAACGGCCACTCGGCCCAGCATCTCTGTACTAGCCCACACTGGCGCCACTTGCGTGATTTTGGGCCCAAATGGCCCTTCTTTTGAGGCCACAGCTCCGTACTAGCCCGTCATTTAAACACAGGCTTTTGGCCCCAAATATCACTTTTTCAGGCCACTCGGCCCAGAATCTCTGTACTAGCCCACACTGGCGTCACTTGCCTGATTTTGGCCCCAAATGGCCCTTCTTTTGAGGCCACAGCTCCGTACTAGCCCGTCATTCAAACACAGGCTTTTGGCCCCAAATATCATTTTGAACGGCCACTCGGCCCAGCATCTCTGTACTAGCCCACACTGGCGCCACTTGCCTGATTTTGGCCCCAAATGGCCCTTCTTCTGAGGCCACAGCTCCGTACTAGCCCGTCATTTAAACACAGGCTTTTGGCCCCAAATATCACTTTTTGCAGGCCACTCGGCCCAGCATGTCTGTACTAGCCCACACTGGCGCCACTTGCCTGATTTTGGCCCCAAATGGCCCTTCTTTTGAGGCCACAGCTCCGTACTAGCCCGTCATTCAAACACAGGCTTTTGGCCCCAAATATCATTTTGAACGGCCACTCGGCCCAGCATCTCTGTACTAGCCCACACTGGCGCCACTTGCGTGATTTTGGGCCCAAATGGCCCTTCTTTTGAGGCCACAGCTCCGTACTAGCCCGTCATTTAAACACAGGCTTTTGCCCCAAATATCACTTTTTCAGGCCACTCGGCCCAGAATCTCTGTACTAGCCCACACTGGAGTCACTTGCGTGATTTTGGGCCCAAATGGCCCTTCTTTTGAGGCCACAGCTCCGTACTAGCCCGTCATTGAAACACAGACTTTTGGCCCCAAATATCACTTTTTGCAGGCCACTCGGCCCAGCATGTCTGTACTAGCCCACACCGGCGTCACTTGCCTGATTTTGGCCCCAAATGGCCCTTCTTTTGAGGCCACAGCTCCGTACTAGCCCGTCGTTTAAACACAGGCTTTTGGCCCCAAATATCACTTTTTGCAGGCCACTCGATCCAGCATCTCTGTACTAGCCCACACTGGCGTCACTTGCCTGATTTTGGCCCCAAATGGCCCTTCTTTTGAGGCCACAGCTCCGTACTAGCCCGTCATTTATTACAGGTTTTGACCCCAAATATCGTTTTTGAAGGCCACTCGGCCAAGCAGCTGTGTGCTATCCCACCAGCTGCGGCCGTACGTGCCATGTTGAAGGCCACTCGGCCAAGCAGCTCTGTACTAGCCCATACTAATCCACATTCATGCGTGTCATTTTCCAGAATTTGGCCCCCAAAGCGGGTTTTTTGGAGGCCATTCGGCCCGATCAGCTCTGTACTAGCCCATGCCAGCTGTTTTGGAAGGCCACTCAGCCCCCCCCAGCACCCACCTTCTTGCGTGTCATTTCCCAGAGTTTGGCCCCAGATATGGTTTTTGGAAGGAAGGCCGCTCTGTACTAGCTCGCCAGCCCCACCTTCACGCGTGCGTGCGTGCGTGCGTGCGTGCGTGTCATTTCCCAGATTTTGGCCCCACATAGAGTTTCTGTTGAAGGCCACTCACTCACTGGGCTATGCCACTGTGTACTAGACCACCACCACCCACCTGCACGCGTGTCATTTCCCAGATTGTGGCCCCGAAATAGAGTTTTTGAAGGCCGCTCGGCCGAGCAGCTCCGCACTGGCCCCTCAGCCACCGCCCACCTTCATGCGTGTCCACCCCAATGTTCCACGTCACTTCCCAGATTTATACCCCGATGATTCTATTTGGATGTCCCTTGTGGCTATCCGTCTGTGCCAGCGTCCCCCAGCCCTCTGTGATGACCAATTGTTAAAAAATTGTGTATTTGGGGCAGGCAAGTGAAATCAATTCAGACTATTGTGGCTATCGTGGATGACCAGACCAGACCAGGATAGTGAAAATTGATTTTACTTACTTAGCCAAAAAGCCAATTTTTTAAATTTGTTAATAGTGGCCGTCCGGCCGGCCGCCCCCCTGTGGCTCATGCGGCCTCATTGTGTGTGTGTGTGTGTGTGAATAATAATCACAAGTGTGCGATTGGAATAATTGTCTTTTATTTCTTTTAATGACATTTACAATGTAGTATATTTGACAAGACAGGCAGCTCTCTCTCTCTCTCTCTCTCTCTCTCTCTCTCTCTCTCTCTCTGTGCTGAGCTTGGTCCTTCGTCCTTCATTGTGGACATCTGTAAAGAAATAAGAAAGAAAGAAAAAAAGCAATTAATTTCAAAAATTCACTTGTTGATACATACGTACATACATACGTACATACATACAGCTTATCTCTCCCTGTGGCTTGGAACTGGCTGTATTTCTTAGTAAAAGTGTTGAAAATGTACAAATTAAATTCCCCACACACACACTCGCCTGTGGCTGTGTTGGACTCTCGGGCCGGCCGGCCGGACGGACGGCTGCCCACAGTCTCAAGCAGCAGCAGAAGATGTGTGTGGACATTTGTCAACATCTCTTTGCATTTGGTCCTGTTT